>QFEY01000311.1:0-66843 GCA_003316435.1 Russula virescens
GATGAATTGGTCCTTTCCATCAATGGCTGTGAAGCTGTAAAAGCCCATCCAGGGAGAAATGTGAAAAGCATCAGTTGAAGGAGTGGAGTAGCTAGTCGGATCTGTTAGCAGTGTTGGGGATTGGAAGTGTAATTCCCATGGGCCTGAAAAGTTGCAAATGCTGGAATCACAGCCCATTGTTAGTTTGATTGAAAGGAGAAAATACTTCAGAGTTTGAGATGAAAAAAACCTGTAAACCTGTGAGAATGGGTATGGGTTGGCAAGGGTATGATGAATCAAAACCTGTACCTGTACCTGTGGCTACCCATGGCCTGATTGTCATGGTGTTACCCATACCCATGTCATGCCTTAGCTGGCATGGGTAGGGTGAAGGATGGACAGGTGGTTGTTGTGAAAATTATGGTTATTTTGAAAGTTGGGTGTGGGGTAGGGGTGAGCCCTGAGCTGGCAACAATATATCCTACCTTGGTATCCCTTGGTGCCCTCAATCCAGGTCTCATCGCCATCGATGATGGTCCTGGTCCAATGCACAACCTGCATCTCATGCAGCCCAGTCTCATACATAACTGGGTAGGCCTGAGGGTCAGCAGGGTTATACTTACTCCAACCCTTGGCCCAGAGCCTCAGCCATGGCCTGGTCTTATCAGCGGATTGATCTCCCACTGAGGCATCCTCAGTGGTTCCTCGAATATCTTCAGCATCACCCACTGCTGGTAGTTGATCATCTCTGGCCACTCTGCCAGAGGCTTGTCCTTCTTCTGCTGTGATCTGCATGACATCTTCCTCTTCCTCCATGATGGTTGCGGGTGCTGGCCCTCTGATATGCTCGAGGAGGGTACAGACATGAACAGTGGGGGACTCAGGTCAGGTGGCAATGGCCTCGAGTTGTTCACAGTAAAGGTGAAACGGTTCCTTGACTGGTAATGTGGGGGCAAGGAAGGGGGTGAGGTCATCCTCGGCGGTGAGAAGGCATTGGTAAAGTGGACCCTGCCTCTCAGTGGGTTCTATCTCCCAGTAGTCAGGAGGGGAGTCATAGCAACTGATGGTGTGACAGGATGCCTCTGCCTTGCCTATAAGGGCCTTGGGGTACTCACTGATGGCCTTGTAGTATGCCTTGGCAGTGCGGCACATCTTCCAGATGTAGGTGATGTGTTCTGCAGGAGTGGTGAGCAGGGTCAACAGCATTGCTTGCAACTTGATACTTGCTGCTATCCAGAGGCTCGATGCCCTCTGCATTTGGGTGTGGATTGATGCAAGCACTGTTTGGTGATGTTGGGGGAGTGGTTGAGACTGAGATGGGTGACTGCTGTAGTGCTGACAGTGTGTCAGGGATGGCATCGATGTTGACAACAAAGAGATGAGGGGTGGACATAGATGACTGGGTAAGACAGGAGTGAGGGGAGGTGGGGGAAGTTGCTGCTGGAGTCTCTGCATTGACTTCTAGGGTTTTTATAACTTTCTGACCCTGAGTTTGAGCTCTGCTTGAACTTCCTTTCTTCCTTGAGGTCTTTTGGCTAGGGGTCATTGACAGATCCTTCTTTGATGTGTGATATTTGGCTATGAGGTCTGGAGCGTGAATATCAGAATCAGAAGCCCAAGAATCATGTGCTGGCGAGTAGCCCTTCCATCTGATGAGATATTGCCTCTTTTGCCTTTAAGTCTATTCTCTGAGGATCTTTTTGATCTCCCATTCTTCTTCACCTTCAATCACGTCAGGTGGTGGCTCTAGAAAGTTTTCTCCATAGGCCTCAGTTTCTTTATAAGGTGTGAGGAGAGAGGTGTGGAACGTCGAATGTATCTTCCAGGCATTTGGGAGTTCCAATTGGTACGCAACATTGGAAATCTTAGTGGCTACCCTAAAGGGTCCATACTGCTTTGGTGACAGTTTCTGTGTTTCATATGGTACTTTGAGGTTTGTCCCTTCCAACCAGACTTTATCCCCTTCTTGATATGGTTTGAACCTTGTCAGTCCCTTGATGAGCCAGTCTTGTGCTTTACTCATTGCCTCTTGGGCGGCAATCCTTGCTTCCTTGATCCATGTGAATCAGTCTGTGATGCTTGGGAGTTGGACTGCCCTTGTTGGTTGATGGGCCAATGGTGTATATCCAAGCAGCAGTAAGGGGTGACATGGGTATGGGTAAACCCTTGGGTATACAGGTGTAAGGGTATAAGGGTATGGGTGTGGGTTTGGAAGTTCATACCCTTGCATACCCTTAAGGGTTTCATAAGGGTATATGGGTATGCTTACATAATGATATTGTGTCATTTTCCTAGTTACAGAACCTCATATCAAAGATTTTTATCAATTAAATTTATATTTAAAGATTGTTCAATGCTATAATTGCCTTATTATATCTATAAAGAAGTTTAATTTATAGTATAAAAAGTAGACACCCTAGTTATTACCACTTTTTATCTTAATTTTAACTCAAATGTATTGACTTTGATGCAAAACCCTTATACCCTTGACAAATTCTTATACCCTTAACAAAGCCCTAAAACCCTTAACAAACCCTTAGCAATATGGGTATAGGTACATACCCTTACTATATGGGTAAGGGTATGAAGGGTAAGGGTAAGGGTTTGAGATTTTATACCCAAGGGTTACCCCTGTCACCCCTTAAGCAGCAGGTCATAGGGTGTGTGCTTAGTTATGCTAGATGGCCACAAGTTCCAAGTGTATTGTGCTATTGGCAGCCAGGTAGCCCATTGATCTTGTTGATTTCCACAGTAGAACCGAAGATATTGTTCCAGGCTCTGATTGGTCCATTTGCTTTGTCTATCAGTTTGAGGGTGATATGCT
Source organism: Russula virescens (assembly GCA_003316435.1). Classification (NCBI taxonomy): domain Eukaryota; kingdom Fungi; phylum Basidiomycota; class Agaricomycetes; order Russulales; family Russulaceae; genus Russula; species Russula virescens. Next base: position 2,804 of record QFEY01000311.1, read on the forward strand.
GTGCTAATGTTTTGCCAAATTCCAAGGAGATGGCAGAGCTCCTTGGTGAATGCTGATGTGAAGTGTGGGTCCCTATCTGATATTACTTTCTGGGGAATGCCATAGTGTGGGAACATGTGCTTCATGTAGAGTGCTGCTGTTCCAATTGCATCAATGGTCTCGTTACAGAGGATGAAGAGTGAGGCTTTGCTACAATTGTGGTTGGTGATGGTCAGGATGCTATCAAAGCCTTGGGATGAGAGAAGTTTGACAATGAAATCGAGTGCAATGGTTTGGAATGGTAGGGCATTTGGGGTAGGTGTGATAGGTGATATCTGAGGGTGCAAGGGGTGGGTGTTGACTTTGTTCATCTGGCACATGGCACATCCTTGAATATACCGTGTAATGTAGTCTTGCATCCCTGGCCACCAGTAGTGTTTAGTGATGAGGTCTGTGGTTTTGGCAATTCTGGGGTGACCTGTGGTGGTAGAATTGTGAAAAAGTTGTGTCACCTCCCACTTAAGGTGGTCGTCTCCCATGATGACCAGGGCAGGTCCCTTCCACCAGAGACCTCCCAAATGTTCCTCAAGGTGGTGGGCTTATCACCACCTAGACAATGTGTCCAGCTCCAAGGATTGTTGCTGGATGATTGTGGTCTCCAGATCAGAAGTGGTTAATATGTCATGGTAAGGGGAATCATTGATCACCAGATCGCTGTCCTCCACATCCACAACCCTAATGCTGGCCTGATTCACAGAGTGGACAGTGCTCTTCAGCCCAAGAGGGTTGCCAAGTTAGAGGGTGCAAATCTGGTGAGGTTGGATAACCTCCACTACCAGTATGCCTGGGGGTACAAAAAATTCTGTAGGTAGTGAAATAACTTCCTCTTTCAAGGAAGTATCCAGTCCATAGTCAGGGCATCGAGATAGAGCATTGGCATGATTGGTGCTACCCAGTTTATAGCATATTTTCACCTGGTACTTGTTCATTTCCTGGTTATAGCCATTAATTCAGTTGCTGATTCGGTGGGGCTCCCTGTGATATTCCAAGTTCTTGTGGTCTGTGAGTATAAGAACTGATATTGTTGTATTTTTCAGAAGATAATCCCAGTGTTGTAAGCCTTTTACCATTGCCAAATATTCCCAATTGTAAATGGGGTAATGCTGTTCCGTAGCGCTGAAGGTGTAAGAGTAGTAGCTGCATGGTCATAGAATGGGGCAATTCCACCTGTCCTTTTGATCAGTATCAGCTTGGTAGAGGATGGCACCTGTTGCATATTGTGAGGCATTGACTTCAAGAATAAATTGCTTATCTTGATCAGGTGCAGCAAGGACAGGTGACAAGGTGACAATGTGTTTAAGCATGCAGATGGCCTCATGGCATGTGTTGGTGAAGATAAACAGTGTATCCTTCTTTAGCAGGTTGGTGAGTGGTCAGGCAATAGTGGCAAAGTCAGAGATAAAGGGTCATTGGAACCCGAGTATGCCTAACATACTGCATACTTCCTTTACCAAGGACAGTTGTTCAGGCCATTCTTGGATGCTGGCTACCTTTGAGGGATCAATGGTGACTTGTCCATGTTCTAGGCATACTTCTAAGCAGTCGACTTCTTCTTGCTCAAATATGCATTTTGACTGTTTGAGGAACAACGAGGATTCTTCCAGTAATATTAACAATTCGTGGACAATTTGGCAATGTAGTTTCCAATCTTGTTTTAGGGTTGCCACCAGTAGATCATCCATGTAGTGTGTGAAGTTCTTTGGATATTTCTTGTGTAATGGTGCAACTACCCATGTGATGAACCTTGAAAACATTGCCTGTGTGTTGCATAACCCAAAAGATATGATGTTGAACTTGAATAATCCCTGAAGTGTCTTGAAGGCCATTTTCCATCAATCTTCTGGCACAATTTGAATGTTGTGGTAGCCCTCTCTGATATTGAATTTGGTGAAGAGTTCTATCTTGGCCATTTTCTTGATAATCGTGCAGATGTGGGGCAGGGGGGTGACATCTGGTTCTGTATGCTTGTTGAGTAACTGATAATTGACCACAAATTGATGCATTCCATCCTTTTTAAGCACCATGAATGAAGGGAAACCATAACTTAAGTTTGAGGGGCTAATAAAACCTTTCTCAAGATTTTCATCAATGTAGTTATCCTGAGCTTTGGCTGCCTCTCTAGATTGGGGGTAAACCTTGCAGTTGATGGTTTCTGGTGTGTTGGCATGTAGAACAATATGGTGGTTGAATTGTCGAACTGGTGGGAACTGCTTTGCCTCCTCTTCAGAGAAAACCTTTTTGTGCTGTTAATATTCTGTGGGGATCATTTGTTCCATATTGACATGTTCCTTGTCATGGGCTTTCTCAGCCATTTGCTGGGCAATTATAGTTTTCTGGATCCACTTGCCCATTCCTTTCATGATTTTTGCCTGTTCGTGTTCGATTCCTTTTGCCATCCTCCTGAGGTGCATGATGAGGGTTTCATCTTCATGGGCTAAGGATTGGGCTACAGTGTGAACATGATGAATGTAATCGCACTGGTTTCTGAGGGAGCTGACTAGGACCCAGGGCCCTTCCACTTTAGCGTCAGTCCAGTTGATGTCTGGGTTGAACTGTGCTAGCTATGGGTATCCAAGTATGACCCTATCACAACCCAAGTTGGTGATGTAGAAGGTGGTTCGTTTGACTTGCTTTCCTTTGCAAATGACAAGGTCAATGCTTCTGTTAATATGTCCTGAATGATTTCTTGTTCTGTGGACATTTCTGACTGGGATAGGAGTGTTAAGTCTCTCCATGGGAATCCTGTATCTGAGAATGGTTCAGTAATCAATGAAGTTTCCGGTTGCCCCACTGTCAATGAGGGCAAGTTCTTCTGCCTTGCCTGAGGTAGTGTAAAAATCAAATGGCATTTGAACACTACTGTATTGTGTTGTATACATTGTTCTCAGGCATAGGGCCTTGACTGCAGCAGTCAGTCTTGGCCCTTGGTAAAATCCAAAACCAAATCCAAAAAGTCTGTTCTATCATTCTCAGACCATCCCATCACCATTTCCTTGAATTCTTCCTTGCTGGGCTTTGAAGAGGCTCTCTCTTCTCCCTTCTCTACTGTTGTGGTTCAGGCATGTTGTTCAGAGGGGCCCCAGCCTCAGCCTGAGCTGGTTGCTCTGGACCAGCCTCCTCTGTTCCCATTGGGTTGGCCCTGGCCTCAGCCTGAGCCAGTTGCTCCAGTCCAGCCTCCCTGCTGGGCTTGTTTCTTGCAACAGTGTTGCAAGATGTGTTCTACCACCTTACAGTAGAAGCAGGTGTTATTTTTGTGCAGCTACTGCTGCTCTTCCAGGGTCAATTCCGTGAATTCCCTGGTGTCCACATCCATGGGAATAACCTTGTTGCTGGTCTGTGACTGTCTTTGGTTGGGGTACTTTTTGATGTTGAGTGCTGCTGCCCAATGTTGCTGTGTGGGGGTGAGCTTGTGGCCCCTCGAGTTTCAGGTTTCAAGCCAATGGACTTGGTGCTCTCTTGCCTCCTTCTGCCAGTCTTCCATAGTAACTGGTTTTGTAAAGCTCCTGTGGGCTTCTGTGCTCAACCTGAGCCATGTTGTGCATGCAGGCATGGCTGACAGTGATAGGGGTGGTAACTGGTGACAAGAAGGAGTCTTGCCTAGATGATAACCCCAAACAAGACGACTTCTCGTTGACTGGTAACATTCCTAAGAGGGGAGGTTCTAGATGTATAACAGAGGCAGATGGTGACAACTGTGGTGATGTCCCTGGTACTACCTCAAAAGGTATGTCACTCAGGTGAGCCCAACGGCATTGCCTTAATGCTGAAGGAACTGGCCCATGCTGATAGCAAGCTACCAACCCCTGTCTGGTTGGTGCTAGTAGATGAGTTGTAGACCTTAGTCTATCACTGCAAGGGCAACTCACTTAGTGCAACAACAAGTGCACTAGTATAGAGGAAGAGGGGCCTTCAAAGGAAGGGTGCCTCTGAGTCTTAGAACTGGGAGAGAGGAGCAGGAAGGGAAGGAAGGAGGAGGGATATGATGACTGAGATTGCAGGAAGGTAACTAAGACAGGTCTAGGGTTACAAGCTACCTAGGGTGCTCTTATATACCTAACTAGATGAGGCTGTATGAAGGAGTTATATCCTAATAATAGTACATACAACAGCTGCATCAATCAAACCTTGGCATCAAGGGAGGCAGATGGAATCATAGACAACATAATAGAATCAAAGAGGCTGCACATAAGTAGGGTGAGTCAGAAATGAGTTATCAGAAGCAAGGCTGTTAACATGAGTCATACAGGGAATTGGAAGGATAGTACATGACAGCCAACTCGACTGGGTGAAGTAAGTGGAACACAACAAGTACAAGCAAGATGAGATAAAGGAAGAAAGAAAAAAGTTGGGCATTCATAACAGTATGCCTGCCCTAAGGGATTGCTACCATGCAATCTAACCTTAGTCAGAGTGGTCAGAGAAGGGGTTCCAGTCAATGTTGACTGTACTGCCACAATGGTCATAAGTGGGCTCCATCATCATGGAGGCCCACACAAAATCTGTTGAAGAGCAGTCATCCTGGTAATGAATGTGGCTGCTCAGGACCTGACAGAAATCCTGGCAGAGATCGTGGGGTGAAGTGCAATCAGCTAACCAATGTCCCCGACCAGTGCACCAGCAACAGCAGTTGTTGCCACTGCACACAGGGAGGCCCTTGCAGTGAAACCCAAGGCACTGTGGGCATGATGAGTACTTGATGCATCATTGGCTGAAGAAGTTGGGGGTGCCCAGGGCAGTGGTAAACTGTCCATCTGGAGAGCCCTGGCTAGCGGTGAGTGACAGGATATGACACACCTGGTTAGAGGCGAGGGTGGCAGTGGCAGTAGACAACCCATTGGAGGATGGGGATAGTTGCATGATGACAGCATGGACTCTGGTGCAGAGTGGGGTGGGGGAGCAAGGTTGGGTGCAGGCAACAGCTTTTTCTTCCACCTCAGGTGTGAACTGGATAACCTGGGTGACAAGGCGACTGGGGGCTCAAGCATTAGCCAGGTACCTGGAAGTGGTGGTGAGCTGGTGCTCAAGGACCTGCTTGCATATAAAAAGGCGAGCATGTTCAGCCTGTAGAGTCGCAAGGGCATTCGTGGTTGTACAAAGCCTTTGTATATCCACTGCCAGCCCTGGGTCAGCAAGCTGTGTGAGGGTGCAGTTGATAAGGTGATGGCTAGCATGGGTGGGGTGAAGGATGGAGAGGTGGTCATCATGAAAATTGTGGTTATTTTGAAAGTTGGGTGCAGGGTAGGGGCAAGCCCTAAGCTGGCAACGGTACACCCTACCTCAGTATCCCTCTGTGCCCTCAATCCAGGTCTTGTTGCCATTGATGATGGTCCTGGTCCAGCGTGCAACCCACATCTTGTGTGGCCCAGTCTTGTATATAACCAGGTAGGCCTGAGGGTCAGCAGGGTTATACTCACTCCAGCCCTTGGCCCAGAGCCTCAGCCATGGCCCAGTCTCATCGGCAGGTCGATCTCCCACTGAGGCATCCTCAGTGGCTCCTCGAACACCTCTGGTATCACCCACTGCTGATAGTTGATCATCTCTGGCCATTCTGCTGGAGGCTCGTCCTTCTTCTGCTGCTGCAATCTGTGCAGCATCTTCCTCTTCTTCCTCAACTGTTGCTGGTGCTGGCCCTCTGATGCACTTGAGGAGGGTACAGATGTGAATGGTGGGGGACTCAGGTTGGGCGGCAATGGCCTCGAGTCATTCATGGTGAAGGTAGAACAGTTCCTCAACCAGTAGCACAGGGGCAAGGAAGAGGGCAAGGTCATCCTCAGCGGTGAGGAGGCAGCAGTAAAGTAGACCCTGCCTCTCAGCAGATTTCATCTCCCAGTAGTTGGGAGGGGAGTCACAGCAGCCAATGGCATGGCAGGATGCCTCTGCCTCACCTATAAGGGTCTTGGGGTACTCACTGATGGCCTTGTAGTATGCCTTGGCGGCATAGCACATCTTCCAGATGAAGGTGACACATTCTGGGGAGCAGTGAGCAGGGTCAACAGCATTGCTTGCAACTTGATACTCACCGCTATCCAGAGGCTTGATGCCCTCTGCATTTGGGTGCAGATTGATGTGAGCTCCATTCAGTGATGTTAGGGAGGTGGTTGAGACTGAGATGGGTGACTGCTGTGGTGTTGATGGTGTGTTGGGGATGGCATCGATGTTGACAACAAAGAGATGAGGGGTGGACATAGATAACTGGGTAAGACAGGAGTGAAGGGGAGGTGGGGGAAGTTGCTGCTGGAGTCTCTGCATTGACTTCTAGGGTTTTATAACTTTCTGACCCTGAGTTTGAGCTCCACTTGAACTTTCTTTCTTCCTTGAGGTCTTTTGGCTAGGGGTTGTTGACAGATCCTTCTTTGATGTGTGATATTCAGCTATGAGGTCTGGAGCGTGGATATCAGAATCAGAAGCCCAAGAATCATGTGCTGGCAAGTAGCCCTTCCATCTGATGAGATATTGCCTCTTTTGCCTGTAAGTCCATTCTCCAAGGATCTTTTTGACCTCCCATTCTTCTTTGCCTTCGATCATGTTGGGCAGTGGCTCTAGAAAGTTTTCTCCATGGGCCTCAGTTTCTTTGTAAGGTGTGAGGAGAGAGGCATGGAATGTCAAATGTATCTTCCAGGCATCTGGAAGTTCCAACTGGTATGTGACATCAGAAATCTTAGCAGCTACCCTAAAGGGTCTGTACTGCTTTGGTGACAGTTTCTGTGTTTCATATGGTATTTTGAGGTTTGTCCCTTCCAACCAGACTTTATCCCCTTCTTGATATGGTTTGAACCTTGTCAGTCCCTTGATGAGCCAGTCTTGCACTTTACTCATTGCCTCTTAGGCAGCAATTCTTGCTTCTTTAATCCATGTAAATCGGTCTGCAATGCTTGGAAGTTGTACTGCTCTTGTTGGTTGATGGGCCAATGGCATATATCCAAGGAGCAGGTTGTAGGGTGTCTGCTTAGTCATGCTTGATGGCCACAAGTTCCAAGTGTATTGTGCTATTGGCAGCCAGGTAGCCCATTGATCTTGTTGATTTCCACAGTAGAACCGAAGATATTGTTTCAAGCTCTGATTGGTCCTTTCACTTTGTCCATCAGTTTGAGGGTGATATGCCATGCTGATGTTTTGTTTAATGCTGAGGAGATGACACAGTTCCTTTGTAAATGCTGATGTGAACTGAGGGTCCCAATCTGATATCACTTTCTGAGGGATGCCATAATGTGGGAACACATGCTTTGTGTAAAGTGCTGCTGTTCCAATTGCATCAATGGTCTTATTGCAGGGGATAAAGAGTGAAGCTTTGCTGCAGTCATGGTTGGTGATAGTCAGGATGCTGTCGAAGCCTTGAGATGAGGGGAGTTTGACAATGAAATTAAGTGCAATGGTCTGGAATGGTAGGGCATTTGGGGTAGGTGTGATAGGTGATATCTGAGGGTGTGAGGGGTGGGTGTTAACTTTGTTCATTTGGCAAGTGGCACATCCTTGAATGTATTGTGTGATAAAGTCTCACATGCCTGGCCACCAGTAGTGCTTGGCTATGAGGTCCATGGTTTTGGCAATTCCAGGGTGACCTGTGGTTGTGGAATTGTGAAAAAGTTGTGTCACCCCCTGCTTAAGGTGGTTGTCTCCCACAATGACCAAGGCAGGTCCCTTCCACCAGAGACCTCCTGAATGTTCCTCAAGTTGGTGGGCACATCACCACCTAGTCAGTGTGTTGGGTTCCAGCGATTGCTGCTGGATGACGGTAGTTTCCAGGTTAGAAGCGGTTAATCTGTCATTGTCGATCACCAGATCACTGTCCTCCACATCCACAACCCTAATGCTGGCCTGATCCACGGAGTGGACAGTGCTCTCCAGCCCAAGAGGGTCGCCAAGTCAGAGGGTGTGAATCTGATGAGGTCGGATAACCTCCACCACTGGTACACCTGGGGGTACAAAAAATTCCATCAGTAGGGAAATAACTTCCTTTTCTAAGGAAGTATCTGATCCATAGTCAGGTCATCGAGAGAGGGCATCAGCATGATTGGTGCTGCCAGGTTTGTAACATATTTTAATGCAATATTTGTTCATTTCCTGGTTGTAGCCATTAATCCGGTTGCTGATTTGGTGAGGTTCCCTGTTGTAAGGTATGCCTTACCATTGTGTACAGAAGGCACTTGCATATGGGGGTATTAGTGACTCTGGATATGATCCCTGCAAGCACCAACATCGCCTTATTGCTCTTTCATTCCATCTCTACAAGTGTGTTCCTGCCTTGTCCTGTCTCGACCACCTTTGTCCCATGTCATTCTGCCATGCTTGCACATCAAAAAGCCTTGTGCTGGTGGCTTGCATTGCCCACTTCTGTTTCCCAACACCATTCAATCATGTCCACACAAGGCCTCTCATTATCCCTCAACATTGTGTGGCTGTCCTCAAGGCATCATCAACGACCCCAGCTCACCTCCGTGCTCTGTGTCTGCTTGTCTCCTGTCCTGAAGTCTTTGTTTCCCTTTTGTTCGACTGTTTTGGTTCCCATACTATACTTGTTTCAGTTTTGATCACTTGCTAATCTCTCAACTCATGTTCCCCTTCATGCCTAATCTATGTCTTGTGCTCCCCTCTCCTGTGCTCCCTTTCATGTTTGCCTTTCAGAAAAGCTTGTCTCCTGTGCTGTATTGTTCCCAGTTTGCTTGTGGAATTACCCTTAGATTCATACTTCTTGGACAGCCACTTTAGATTACATCAGTTTCTCATATATATAAGCCCAGTTTCGTGCTCTGTGGAATCCAGTTGACCCCTTGTGTTTGGTCTCTCCTTCTCTTCATCTTTCTGCATGCCTCGCTTCTTTCCCTTCTCTTCAAACTTGTCCTGCTGTATAAGAGCTGTTGTGCCAGTCAGCATCAACAACACGAAGAACCTCTTACTCCCAAACCATCTCACCTCATCTCAAGTCACGAGTGCTGCCTGTTGCTCAAGGGCTTCGCTTTCATTCCTATCTTATCCCTATCGAGGCTTACCTATCTTGGTTTAGTCTCTTACTCCTTCATAGATCGGTGACACAATTCCCTCTATCTTATCAAACTCATGCATGGGACTAACAATCTTGCTTCACTGTGATATTCCAAATTTTTGTGGTCCATAAGAATAAGCACTGGTATCGTTGTATTTTTCAGGAGGTAGTCCCAGTGTTGTAGGCCTTTTACCATTGCCAAATATTCCCAATCATAAATGGGATAGTGCTGTTCTGTAGCACTGAAGGTGTGAGAATAGTAGCTGCATGGTCATAGAATGGGGCAATTCCACCTGTCCTTTCGATCAGCATCAGCTTGGTAGAGGATGGCACCTGTCATGTATTGTGAGGCATTGACTTCAAGAATGAATTGCTTATCTTGATCGGGTGCAGCAAGGACAGGTGACAAGGTGACAATGTGTTTAAGTGTGCAGACAGCCTCACAGCATGCATCGGTGAAGATAAATGGTGTATCTTTCTTTAGCAGGTTGGTGAGGGGCCAGGCAATAGTGGCAAAATCAGGGATGAAGGGGCATTGGAATCCTAGTATGCCCAATGTGCTGCATACTTCCTTTACTGAGGACAGTTGTTCTGGCCATTCGCAAATACCAGCTACCTTTGAGGGATCAATGGTGACTTGCCCATATCCTAGACATACTTCAAGGAAGTCGACTTCCTCCTGCCTGAACACACATTTTGATGGTTTGAGAAACAATGAGGATTCTTCCAACAGTATCAGTAATTTATGCACGATTTGGTGATGTAATTTCCAGTTCTGTTTCATTGTTGCTATCAGGAGGTTGTCTATGTAGTGTGTGAAATTCTTGGGATATTTCTTGTGAAGTGGTGCAACTACCCATGCAATGAACCTTGAAAATGTTGCTGGTGCATTGCACAGTCCAAAGGACATGACATTGAACTCAAACAATCCTCAAAGTGTTTTGAACACTGTTTTCCACTGATCTTCTGGCACAATTTGAATGTTATGATACCCTTCTCTTATGTCAAATTTGGTGAAGAGTTCCATCCTGGCCATTTTTTCAATAATTGTCCAAATGTGGGCTAATGGGGTGATGTCTGGTTCTGTATGTTTGTTGAGTAACTGATAATCAACCACAAATTGATGTGTTCTATCCTTTTTGAGCACTGTAAGTGAAGGGAAACCATAGCTGGAGTCTGAGGGGCTGATGAAACCTTTCTCAAGGTTTTTGTTGATGTATTTGTCCTGAGCTTTTGCTGCCTCTCAAGATTGGGGGTAGACTTTGCAGTTGATGGTTTCTGGTGCATTGGTGTGAAGGATGATGCGGTGGTTGAATTGTTGTACTGGTGGGAACCGTTTTGCCTCTTCTTCCGAGAAGACCTTTCTGTGCCATTGATATTCCATGGGGATTGTTTGCTCTGTATTGACATGTTCTTTGTCATGAGCCTTCTTGGCCATTTGTTGTGCAATTGTGGTCTTTCATATCCATTTGCCCATTTCCTTCATGATCTTTGCCTGTTCATGTTCGATCCCTTTTTCAGTCCTTCCAAGGTGTATGATGAGGGTTTCATCTTCTTGGGCTAGGGATTGGGCTATAGCGCATACATGGTGAATGTAATCATGCTGATTCCTGAGAGAGCTGATGAGGACCCGTGGTCCTTCTATCTTAGCATCAGTCCAGTTGATATCTGGGTTGAATTGTGCTAGCCACGGGTATCCAAGTATAACCTGGTTGCAACCCAGGTTGGTGACATCAAAAGTGGTTCATTTTACTTGTTTCCCCTTGTGAATAACAAGGTCAACACTTCTGTTGATGTGTCCTGAATGATTTCTTGTCAAGTCTACATTCCTGACTGGGATGGGGGTGTTAAGTCTTTCTGTGGGGATTCTGTATCTGAGAATGGTCTGATAATTGATGAAGTTTCTGGTTGCCCCACTGTCAATGAGGGCGAGTTCTTCTGCCTTGCCTGAGGTAGTATAAAAATCAAATGGCATTTGAACACTACTGTATCATGTTGTATACATTGTTCTCAGGTGCAGGGCCTTGACTGCAGCAGTCAGTCTTGGCCCTTGGTAAAATCCAAAACCAAATCCAAAAAGTCTGTTCTATCATTCTCAGACCATCCCATCACCATTTCCTTGAATTCTTCCTTGCTGGGCTTTGAAGAGGCCCTCTCTTCTCCCTTCTCTACTGTCGTGGTTTGGGCACATTGTTCAGAGGGGCCCTGGCCTCAGCCTGAGCTGGTTGCTCCAGACCAGCCTCCTCTGTTCCCATTGGGTTGGCCCTGGCCTCAGCCTGAGCCAGTTGCTCTGGTCCAGCCTCCCTGCTGAGCTTGTTTCTTGCAACAATGCTGTGAGATGTGCCCTACCACTTTGCAGTAGAAACAGGTGTTATTTTTGTGCAGCTGCTGCTGCTCTTCTGGGGTGAGTTCTGTGAATTCCCCAATGTCCACATCCATGGGGACAACCTTATTGCTGGTCTGTGATTGTCTCTGGTTAGGGTACTTCTTGATGTTGAGTGCTGCTGCCCAACATTGCTGTGTGGGGGTGAGCTTGTGACCTCTCAAGTTCCTAGTTTTGAGCCAGCAGACTTGATGCTCCCTTGCTTCTCTCTGCCAATCTTCCATAGTGACAGACTTTATGGTGTAATTGTTGATAATGGTTTCCTTGAGTTGTTGGTTCAGCCCATCCTTGAACATTTCGATTGTGCCTCTTTCTGTAGTGCTGAACCCTGCTATTTTTGCAAGGGTGTTGAAACTTATGATATAGGAGTTGAGGTCTCCTCCTATCATATGGAGCTTCCTAAGTTTTTCAAAAGCATCCTGTTGTTCTGCAAGATTGGTAAAGGCATTATCAAAGTTGGTTTCAAATTCCCTCCAGAGACATTCATTGGTGGGATCAATACCCTGAATGAGGACCTTGTCCTTGAGTTTCTTGAGCTGCTTGTCAACCCAAGCATTGACATTAGGTCCCATAATGTAGGAGAGTGCTACTCCCACTCATTGCTCAGGTATGGCCATTTGTTCCTTATTTTTGTTGGCTATCCTGTAGACCTTGAAATGGTGCATCCAGTTTTTGGCTTTGGATTGTTCACCATCAAAGATTGGTAGGTTTGCTCCTCTGAGGGAGCCATTTGAGTAAGTTATGGTCCTTCCAACCATTTGTGTGTTCTGCTGTTGTCCCTGTGGGTCTGACATATTGGCGGTTACTAGGCAACTGCAAGGGTTTGGTCACCTGTGCTGGGTATGGGTATGGGTATGGGTCACACTGGCATGACCTGCGTGACCTGTATCAACCTGTCACTATGTGTGCTCCATCCAGTCTTTCTTGCCTTGCATTAACATTTCTTGTCTAACTAACCAAATATTCATATAGTTTATTCACATCTTTTCCTTGCCCTCATGTCATCTGGTGTGTTGCCGATATACCGGTCTCGCATGCTTAAGCACTTGTCCTTCATTTCCTCGACTGGTTTGCCTCGATTGCCACAGACCAAATAAAGCCAAAGTCATGCAAATACTTTCAAATTTGAATGAGTCTCTTTTGTCAACTCACACATTCTCTTACTGCACACCCTGGCCCCTAACAATAATGCAAATATCACCAACTCAAACCCAAATGCTGACAACACAAATACGAACACTGCAAACAAGCCAATGAAGATATGAACTCAAATCTAAATGCTGCCAACATACAGCCAACTGAACAGAACGCAAACCCCACCAACAAGGCCAAAATACAACAGAAACACTGCAAATGCAAATGCAGACACAAATGAGTCATGAAAAGTCAAACTGAACCTGAACACTGTCGACACCATGTAAACACAACACCAATGAACCAACGCACATGAATGCTGCCAACAAGGCCAACCAACACAAATGCTGCAAACAGACCAATGCAATGCAAATGAAGGAACAAATCTCGAAGTCAAACACTGCCGATTTTATACAAACACAACACAAATACAAATGAAACCTGACTGCCAACATGAACATGAACCTGACTGCCACCAACACATATACCAGCAATGTCAGCAAGTCAACACAACACAAACACTAACACCACTGCCAATGCAAGCGAAATGCCAATGCCAATGAGGCCAATGTGGACCCAAACTCAAACCCAAACCTGAACAGCAAATGCAAATGCAAACAAGGTGCAATGAATGGCATGACAACAGGGCAGGGACCAAACTGTACTGTAGTAGTAGTATTACTAGTATATGCTTAATCAAATATTTGTATCTATGAAAATTGAGGTCATTATGACCTATACTATGAAACCCAAGGGTTTTGGGTAAGGGTAAGCACAGGTACAGGTATGGGTAAGCCCAAAAGTACCCACAGGTTACCTGTGCTATTGCCTAGCAGTTACTGGGTCAATATTGATAGGAATTTCTTGTCCTTTGATTGCTGCCTGCTTGATAGCAAGGGTGATAGTGGGTACTGGTAGAGCAGTGTCTTCCTGAAGGGGGCTAGATCCTTGAAGGGTTACTACGTGGTGTAATCCTCCAGATAAAAATTCTTTGTGGGGCTGAGCAGATAAGGATGATGTCTGCTCCTGTGGATTGGGTGTGGGTGTAGGTTTATAGTCCTCATGTCCAAGGTTCTGTCTTCCAAGACCGAGCCTTTGTCCCCTGTGGGTCTGTAGTTCATTCCCTTGTTGTTTGAGAATGTACCAGAAGGAACTTCCATCACTCTGGATGTATTCAACTTGGGCTTTACAGTAGATCCCTGAGTTCCCTCTAAAGATTGTATAATATCCTGCACCTAAGACTGGTGTTGCTTGTTTCCAGTATGCTCTGCTGAGTTCTTCGTTGTCAATAGGACTGTGTTCTGTTGGTCAATGGGTGATATACCATGGGAGATCTGGTAGCTGTCTAAGGGGAATGATGGATGGTGCCCCTGGACTATTGCTAATGTAGGGAACCTGGATTATCTGGTACTGGTCCAGGATGTTGAGTAATACTTCAGGCCTGCCAGCAGTGTGCTGTAGTGCAGACCTGTCTTATGTAAAGCTCCTGTGGGCCTCTGTGCAGTTGTGCTTGACCTGAGCCATGTTGTGCATACAGGCATGGCTGACAGTGATAGGGGTGGTAACTGGTAACAAGAAGGAGTCTTGCCTAGATGATAACCCTAAACAAGATGACTTCTTGTTGACTGGTAATGTTCCTAAGAGGGGAGGTTCTAGATGTATAACAGAGGCAGATGGTGACAACTTTGGTGATGTCCCTGGTACTACCTCAAAAGGTATGTCACTCAGGTGAGCCCAACAGCATTGCCTTAATGCTGAAGGAACTGGCCTGTGCTGATGGCAAGCTACCAACCCCTGTCTGGTTGGTGCTAGTAGATGAGTTGTAGACCTTAGTCTATTGCCACAAGGGCAACTCACTTAGTGCAACAATGAGTGCACTAGTATAGAGGAAGAGGGGCCTTTGAAGGAAGGGTGCCTCTGAGTCTTAGAACTGGGAGAGAGGAGCAGGAAGGGAAGAAAGGAGGAGGGATATGATGACTGAGATTGCAGGAAGGTAACTAAGACAGGTCTAGGGTTACAAGCTACCTAGTGCACTCTTATATACCTAACTAGATAAGGCTGTACAAAGGAGTCATATCCCAATAATAGTACATACAACAGCCACATCAATCAAACCTTGGCATCAAGGGAGGCAGATGGAATCATAGACAACATAATAGAATCAAAGAGGCTGCACATAAGTAGGGTGAGTCAGAAATGAGTCATCAGAAGCAAGGCTGTTAACATGAGTCATATGGGGAAATGAAAGGATAGTATGTGACAGCCAACTTGACTGGGTGAAGTAAGTGGAACACAACAAGTATAAGCAAGACAAGATAAAGGAAGAAAGAAAAAAGTTGGGTGTTCATAACAGGTTTTGTGGTGTAATTGTTGATGATGGTTTCTTTAAGTTGTTGGTTTAGTCTATCCTTGAACATTTCAATTGTTCCTCTTTCTGTGGTGCTGAACCCTCCTATTTTTGCAAGGGTGTTAAAACTTGCAATGTAGGAGTTGAGATCCCCCCCTATCATATGGAGCTTCCTAAGTTTTTCAAAAGTGTCCTGTTGTTCAGCAAGGTTGGTAAAGGTGTTATCAAAGTTAGTCTTGAATTCCCTCCAGAGGCATTTGTCGGTGGGGTTGATGCCCTGAATGAGGACCTTGTCCTCTAGTTCCTTGAGCTGTTTGTTGACCCAGGCATTGATGTTGGGTCCTATGATATAGGAGAGTGCTACTCCCACACATTGCTTGGGTATGGCCATCTGCTCTTTATTTTTGTTGGCCATCCTGTAGACTTTGAAATGGTGCATCCAGTTTTTGGCTTTGGATCAATCACCATCAAATATTGGTAGGTTGGCTCCTCTGAGAGAGCTGTTCAAGTAAGTTACAGTCCTTCCGACTGTTTGCATGTTCTGCTGTTGTCCCTGAGGATCTGACATATTGGTGGTTACTGGATTGATATCAATAGGGATTTCTTGTCCTTCAATTGCTGCCTGCTCAATAGCAAGGGTAATAGTGGGTACTGGTAGAGCAGTGTCTTCTTGAAGAGGACTAGATCCTTGAAGGGTTACTACATGGTGCAATCCTCCAGATAAAAATTCTTCATGGGGTTGAGCAGATGAGGTTGATGTCTGCTTCTGTGGATCGGGTGTGGGTGTGGGTTTGTAGTCCTTGTGTCTGAGGTTATGTCTTCCAAGTCTGAGTCTTTGTCCTCTGTGGGTTTGTAACTTGTCCTTATCTTGTTTTATGATGTACCAGAAGGAACCTCCATCACTCTGGATGTATTCAATTTGGGCTTCATGATAGATGCCTGAGTTGCCTCTGAGGATTGCAAAATATCCTGCTTTTACAGTTGGAGTGGCTTGTTTCCAATATGCTCCACTGAGTTCGTCGTTGTCAATAGGACCATGTTCCTCTGGTCAATTAGTGATGTATCATGGGAGATCTGGTAGCTGTCTTTGGGGGACAAGAGATGGTGCCCCTGGGCTATTACTGATGTAGGGGACCTGAACTATCTGATATTGATCAAGAATGTCAAGTAATACTTCAAGCCTGCCAGTGGTGTGCCATAGTGCTAAGGCATGACACAGATATGGGTAACACCATGACAATCAGGCCATGGCTAGCCACGGGTACAGGTACAGGTTTTGATTCATCATACCCTTGCCAACCTGTACCTATTCTCACAGGTTTACAGGTTTTTTTCATCTCAAACTCTGAAGTATTTTCTCCTTTCAATCAAACTAACAATGGGCTGTGATTCCAGCATTTGCAACTTTTCAGGCCCATGGGAATTACACTTCCAATCCCCAACACTGCTAACAGATCCGACTAGCTACTCCACTCCTTCAACTGACACTTTTCACATTTCTCCCTGGATGGGCTTTTACAGCTTCACAGCCATTGATGGAAAGGACCAATTCATCAAGATTTGGCTCTGTCATTTAAAGGTGAGGGGTTTTTTCCTCCTTTTTTTCTCTTTTTTCTCCGTTTTTTTTTGCTCACTGACACCTCACACTTTCATAAAGCCTTCAATGAATTCCTCACACTCCTCATTTCATTCTGTGCCCTCGACAACCTCTCTCTCCAGTGGCAAAGTCAATCAAGCATGGCATCTAGTGTGTCAAGAATGGTGCTCTGACAACCACTTGGCCTCTCAAACAGGCCAAACATGCAGGATTGAATGTGTCTTTGCCAGTTGCCAGCGATGTGGATGATGACTCCATGGCATCTGACAACCAAGCCAGCAGCAAAACCAGCAGGTCTATAGGTGTTATTGATGTTGATTCCATGCATGATAACTTGGAGAAGGATCTTGGTAAATATGCTCATCATTCTCTTGTTGCTGTCTCACTCATTTCAATCTCTAGCAGCAGCACAGAAGTCATGGAGATCCCCCATATATTCATTTTTCAACCCTGTTGTAACAGTTGAGATGCACAAAGGCTGTGTCGCCCACTTTTTTAAGTGTTCTGCATGGAAGTGCAAAACTCAGGCCAAAGGTGTTTGACATTATCAAGACAAGGCCGACAAGACATCATCTGCCAACCTTTGACACCATATGATCTGGTGCTTTGGCGAGAACACTGTTAATGCTGCTATTGCTGGGAGGCCCACATCAACCAGAGTGGCAACATATTTCAATCTTTTGCCTGCCAAGGACAGCAGCAGGTTATATACTCAAATTGCCTGCATATGAACCCTGAGTTTTGGTAAGTTCAATCATTATAAATCCTTTTTTTTTACTCATGTTTGTCAGGGCCCATATTGCAAAATGGGTGGTGGAAAGCAATCACCCCCTGTCTATCATCTCTGACCCCGAACTCATCAATCTCTTTAAGACTGGACACACTCATATCAAAGTCCCTTCCCCCAACACCATTTGGCATGATGTCAGAGCAGCATATCTGAAGTGTTGTAAACATATCATTGGCCTCCTTCAAGCATACCCTGGGCATATCCACTTCACAACTGACATGTGGACATTGACTAACCACCATGCATTTGTCATGTGGACTGTACACATTGAACATAAGGGGGCCATGCTTGCTTTCTTGCTCGACATTGTTGAGATTCCTGAGTCTCACACTGGTGCAGTCTTGGCAAAGGCCTTTTAAAATATGCTCATGATGTTCAAGCTTCAAGATCAGGTATGTTTGCATTTTAAATATTATATTTTTGGACTTATCATTCTCCAGATCCTTTCTGTGACTGTGGACAATGCATCAGTGAATGACACGCAGGTGGAAAGACTTGCAGAGATGCACAACTCCTTTGCACCAGAGGGTTATGTCTGCTGCTTCAATCACACCTTACAACTGTCTGCGAAAACACTCCTTCGTTCATTCAATGTTGGGTTAGGCAAAGTGGCTAAAGGCAGTTCCAAAGACAATAAAGAAGGGGACAATCTCCTGGACATTGAAGAGGACTTGGAGGACTCAGATGATGATGATGAAGACATCCCAGATGGCCCTAATGCCGATGATATTGACAATGGCATTGATGAGCTGGATGAGTTGGGGGCAGATGCCCATGAGGTGCTCATGGCAGATACAACTGCCATTTGTTAAGTTATATCAAAGGTATGTAGTTCATTTGATTGACTTATAGTGTTTATTGATCATTATCCAACAGCTTCATCTTCTTTCCTTTGCCATCATACACTTGACAACTATTGCCCTTCCTGCTTGGTGTTATTATTGCAAGGAATTCAATCTTAAGCTGCATGTTCTCCCTCATGATGTTGTTACATGCTGGAACTCTACATATGACATGCTCAGCTTTGCAATCAAATATCGCACTGCCATTGATGCAATGACAGCCGACAAGTCTGTCAAGCTCCAGAAGTTTGAGCTGGACAATGAAGAATGGGCCATCACTGAATATCTTGTTGCCATTCTACTGGTAAGTATTGTGTTCTATTATCTACTGATGTGCTAACCCTCTTCTGTAGCAATACAAGAATGCAACACTCTTTTTCTCCCAGGACTCTGCCAGCATTGCTGCTGTTATTCCTGCCATGGACCGGCTCACCAATGGCCTCAACTACAAGACTGGAAAAGCATACCATCCCTCTCTCATGGCAGCCATGAAGCTTGCACACAAGAAAATGGACTGCTACTACTCTCTCACTGACTCCTCTGCCATGTACTGCATTGTGATGGTCCTACACCCAGGCATGAAACTGGAATACTTCTGCAATCACAAGTGGGAGAGTGAGTGGATTGAGCATGCCGAGAGTCTGGTCCAAGAGGAGTATAGCGCAAATTATGAGAAGGCAACTGATGACTCGAATGCAGTGCCTGTGAATCATTTGAATGACAAGGACGATGATGGCTTTCAATCCTTTGGCAATCTCTCTGTTACTACTGCTCCCCATGTGAGCAAGATATATGACTATCTTGCACTCCCTGTCGATAATATCAAGGACCCTTTGAAGTGGTGGACAGACAACAAATGTGCCTATCCAAACCTTCACCAGATGGCACTGGACTATCTTAGCATCCCCAGTGAGTCATTATCTTTATTTATTTATTTATTTTTTAATGCGAAAGAGCAATATCATTGCAGAGGAAGTACATCTAGTACAAGTGATTGTAGTCGTAGGACTTTGGGTTATGTGTCATCGGTAGTAAAATTAACAATCTTTGTGGTATATAAAAGTAGGGAGGATTACAGTAGGGTACTGTTTTATGTCACAAACTCACTGGGGTCTCAGGTCAAGGTTAGGTCGTGTGCTAAGTGGCTTTGTAAACACCTTAGTGTGGTGAATGTACCAGCATAGTTTGGCACCCCCTTCAGGGTGGATGAAGAAGGTGGAGAAGATGTATGTGGGGATATGTATGGCTTTGACATTCCAGTGAAGGTCGCATTCATTGAAGTAGTGTTCAGGTGTCCAAAGGGTGTCACCCTCTGGGCATTCGTTGATGTCATCGGCTCTGGGCCTAAAGCAGAGAGAGTAGGTGGCGTGGAACGCCTGGCCTGTGATTAGTTGGAAGCACATGGACTGTGCTTGGCAATGTTTGGCTTGTAGAACCCCTTGAACCCATGGGTGGAGGTCGACAGAGGGAGGGTCAGAGAAGACTGAGTAGTGTTGATGTGTGTCGTCTCCCTCTAGGGCCGGCCGCGAAGCTGCCCAGTTGGCGAGGAAGATTTCGTTGGGTGTGGGAGGGTCGGGGGTATGAGTGAGGAGGCGATGTGATGAATAAATGTGGAGTGGGGATAAGTGCCAGCGCTTGTGAGCCCAAGACCAAGATGGTGAGTACCATTGACAAGAGAACTGTGTGTGAGAGTCCAACAGGGCATTACAAAAGGCAGTAGACAGAGTGTGTAAGGTAGGATCAGAAAGGTTTGTACTAAATTGTGGGAAGAAGGAGTCGGAATAAAGTATAGTGACAGAGGGCAGGTCTGGGTCTAGTCAGCAAAGGCCGTGGATCAAAGCCAGGAGGAGGCAATGATGTATGGAATGACCAGTGGTGTAGTTGGAGATGATGATTTTGTTTTGTGAAACAATTGCATATAATCCTATGGGGTTTTTATATAGAGGGTGTGGGACGCTTCGTATGAGCAGTTTAGGTAAGATGGGTGATTTAAGGGTGGACAGGGAGATTTTTGTTGGGAGGTCTTTAGTAAAGAACATACAGTTAGGTGAAGTCCATGTTGGTGATGCCTTGTGTGGTGGAGGTGAGTATATCCAAGGCATGGGTCTGGGTGACCCTATGTGATAAAGCAGGGAAGAGGGTGTGTGGGTACGATGACAAAGAGAGCAGAGTGATAGGTTGCATATGTAGGAAAAGGATGGTAAAGTAAGACCACACTCCTGAGCCCATAGGCCCAGCCTCTGGAGACGAACCTTGATCGGTGGGATGCTCAGTAGAGCCTCCATGAGGTTGGCTGGTGTGGTCCAAAAGACCCCTGCCAGCTTCCTACATGCCTCATTTTGGGCCACCTGCAAGATGTTGAGGAGCCCTGCCTGTTGTATGTTACTGAACCAGATGGGGGAGCCATAGCATAATGTGGGTATAATAATGCTGTGGAAGAGATAACGCCAGTGAGTAAGTTTGAGTCCACGCACTGAAGAGCCCAGAACTGCCAAGCTCTTAACAACACTCCAGACCCTAGTGGCCATGATGGTCACATGGGGTCGCCAGTCCAGGCTCGAGGTGAAGAATACCCCAAGATACCAGACTGTCTCCTTAACTCGAAGCCTTAGGGGGCTTGCAGTCTGGACAGAGCTCAGGTGGTGTGCAAGGAGTGTAGTGGGTTTAGCTCCATGGTGGGGTGAAGGTTGTTTAGGGTGAAAAAAGGTTACCTCTGTCTTGTTGTGGTCGACGCTGAGGCCGAAGTCATGTAGCCAGCGCAGCACCTCCGAAAAGCCCATGAGGGCCGTGGCGCTCGCACTCACATACATGGGTCCAGTGCAGAAGATTGCACCATTGTCTATGTACATGCTCAGGTCAGTGTGTTCCCAGCTCCGAGCAAGCTCAAGGAGTGGGGCAGTGTAGAGACATGATAGAATGGGGGAGACAGGGGAGCCTTGCGGGCATCCCTTGGGTGGGTGAAAGGAAGGGAAGACATCACCGTTGACTGATAGCTGGACCTCTCGCCTGACCATCAGGTCATAAACCCAAGCACGCATGTGGGAGTCAACACCTAAGTGCTCAAGTATGGTGTCCATGGTGTTGGGGCACATGGAATTGAAGAAGCCAGATATGTCGAAGAGGATGATGCAGGATATGCACCTGTCTCTTCTGGCTTCCTCTGCTTGATGACGTAGAGATATTGTGGCGTCGACACATGAATGCTTTTGTTGGGCGAACTGGAGTGGGCCGAGTAGCTCCAGGCATTCGGCATCGTTAGAAAGGTGTCTCGCCATGACCTTCTCTAAGACTTTGCCTGTGCACTCCAGGAGCGACACTGGTCTGTAGGCTTTGGGTAGAGAGTAGTCAGCTTTGCCCAGCTTGGGGATGGGGATAACCTTTGCGTGGTTCCAGGGGTGGTAGCTATGGGTAAGGCAGGCATTAAAGAGGGAGGTTAGTAGAGACATGTCGTGGGAATGGATCCATTTTAGGACGGGGTAGGTGATACCCAATAGCCTGGGGGCTGATCTTGGGGAAGACTCTGTCAGAGCCTCAGTAATTTCCTCCGCCATGATGGGAAGCCACAGGTGCTCCGTCCTATGATCCACATGCCAACTAGGGGATGCATCGATCATGTGTCTGTCAAAGAACTGCATGGTGAGTGTAGCAGCGACTTCCTTATTAGAGGAGGTCATGGATCCATCTGGCTTAGTGAGGGGTGGGAGGAACGCTTCTCATCTACCTTTATGCCACTTAGCTACATCCCACAGTGAATGATCCTCCAGTGTCAGCATATTGTTGAAGTACATCCACTTAGCTTGCCGTATCACTTTGTGAAGGGCACGAGTGAGCATCTGTTGGCAGGAGAGGGGAGCATTAGCCAGGTGGTGAACCGCAGCTCGGCAATTATCATTCCACCATCTCAGTGTTTTTGATCGTTTCGACATGTGTGGTCTAGGGCAAACCGCTACATTAGTGTCGACAATAACATCATGTAGGTGATTGGCTCCTGAGTGTGGGTCTAACAGAAGGGATTGGTCAATCAAGGCCAAAAAGACCCTTAGCCACCTGTCCTTATCTGCTAGGCGAGGGGACCACCAAGGTGGTAGCCTGGACTTATGGGTGGAGTGTGACATGGGTAGAGGGACCATGAGGGAGAGGCACACATAGTCTGACCCGTGTGACTGTCAGAAGGAGACAGAGCATGCTGGGAAGATGTTGTCGACATCAAGGAGGGCGGAGTTACCGAGCATAAGGTCAATGCATGAGGGGGCAATGCCATGCTTCTCCCAAGTTAGGCTGTTGGGAGGTAGGAGTGATGATAAGTGATAGTTGTCTAGAATGGAGACCAGTTCAGCCGCCCAAGGAGAGGCGCGATGGCCACACAGGGACCAAAGTGAACTGTGTGTGTTGAAGTCTCCGCAAAGTAGTGTTGGAACCTGTGGGTCGTCAATAAGGGAATGTAAGGGTGTAAGGAACAGTTGGTGGTCTCGAACGTGGTGATAAAAATTAAGTAGGATGAGCTCAAAAGGAGAGGATTTTGACATAATGTGAATGCCAAAAGAAGTGTACATGTGGAAAGAGGGAATAATGGAAAAGTCAAAAGGAGTAGAGAAGGGATTTATGTAGGTAAAAGGCAACGTGCAGGTGTGGAAGGTGTTCGTCAATACGAGCAGAGGGGAAGAAGGAAACCCAGTCCAAGTGCCTGATGGGGCTGCGAATGACAGTCCTGTTAGGGTCTGTGTCGCTATGCCCCGTGACAAGCCTCTGCCATGGGACTTCTTGGATGAGTAAGATGTCGGAAGGGGACTGCTCGAGGAGGGTGGTCATGATGGCCTGGTGACAGCTGACGTTAACGCAAGAGATGTGGATAGATTGTCGTTGGTTAGCAGATGGAGTTGGTTGTTCAGTCATGGTGGACATGATCATCTTGGGGAGCATTGTCATCAATGCATGCAGAGGAGGATAGGGCAAGCAATGCCTGCCGAGATGCAGTGTCGAACGGACAGTCCGAGGTGCCTGCCAGATGATTCAGGTTGACCTTGCGACCCTTCTTGGTACATACGAAGCACATCACCGGGCAGTTGCAGGGGGAGCCTTTGTGTTTAGCAGTGTTGGGGCAGTTAAGTGTAGGGAAAACCAGGGGTCTGGTGACCTGCAAGGGTTACAGGTACAGGTACTCACGGGTACGGGTACGGGTCACAACTCGCGTGACCCATGACCCTTGCCAACCCGTCACTATGTGTGCATCATCCAGTCTCTCTCGCCTCTTATTAACATTTTTGTCTGCCTAACCAACTATTTATATACTCTATTCACATCTATTTCTTGCCCTCACATCATCTGGTATGTTGCCGATGTACCTGTCTCACGTGGCTGAAGCACATGTCTTTCATTCCCATTTCGGTTCGCCTCGATTTCACAGACCAAATAAAGCCAAAGTCACGCAAACACTTTGTTCGTCTTTCGTCAACTCATGTATTCTCTCACCGCACACCCTGGCTGTTACGGTTTGATCACGGTATTAGCCTATGAGAACCTTTTTCCTTTTCTTATGCTTACCTTACTTTCGCTTACTGATACGCTTACGGATACGTTACTAGAGTGGAGCCCCACGTGACCCAAAGAGACGTGACTCCACACATGCCTGGAGGCTATGCCTCGTGACTCAGACTCTGACGGAGTCATAATGAGTCTGACTCATACGTTTCACTTCTGATCTGACTCATTCGTATCATATGTACCATAACGGGTCATCCCAAAAGGGGAGCCTCTGTACTATATAAAGTCGCGCCTTAGAGTACCATGTACCCCAAGCTCGACTTGGTTATTTCCCGAATCTACCTGATCCTCTTCATAGTGTTGAGTGTAGAAGGAGCCCCTCTCATCTACCCCCACCACTATGTCTTATAATATTAAAGGCCCTTCCTTGCAAAGCACCCTTTAATATTAGTCTTGCTTCAACTCTAACAGTCTCAGGCAACTGTTGAAGGCCTGTTCAACTCTCTAAGTCTTAGTAGCACTTGCGAGCTACTACCGAACCAACTCGCTCATTACCTTCGCAAGTCACTCGTGCTGAGCCTAGGTACCAAGGGTCAAGCCCGGACCTTAGGAGCGTATCATTACCTTCAGGTAGAATGCCCCTCGCGCTAGCAGGATCTCCACCTCTCTCCTTTAGGTCAAGTCGACCCTTAACGCCCTCGGGAGCATTACACTGGCCCCCGATGATACCGCAAACACTGCCAACCCGAACCTGAATGCCGCCAATGCAAACCCGAATGCCACAAACAATTTGAATTCGAACTCAAACTCGAAGGCCGGCAATACACATGCAAATGCGACGCCAACAAACACAATGCGAACGCCGCTAACGAGGCCAGAATGCAACAATGCAAATGCAAACGAGTCACGAAGCTTTGAACCAAACCCGAGCGCTGACAATACACATGCAAACGTGAAGCCAACCCAATGCAAACGCCGCTAACAAGGCCAGAATGCAACACAAACGCAAAGCCAACACAACGCGAACGCCGCTTACGAGGCCAGAACGCAATGCAAACGCAAAGCCAACACAACACAAACGCCACTTACAAGGCCAGAATGCAATGCAAACACAAACGAGTCACGAAACTTCGAACCGAACCCAAATGCAGCCAACACCTTGCAAATGCGATGCCAACGAACCAACACACACAAACACCGCCAACGAGATCAACCAATGCGAACGCCGCCAATGGACCAATGCAATGCGAACAAATGCAAACGAAGCAACAAACTTTGAAATCAAACGCTGCCGATACGATACAAATGCAAAGCCAAAGAACCAACGCACGCAAATCCCACCATCAAGGCCAACGAGGCCAATCAATGCGAACACCGCAAACGAGAAACACAAACGTAACCCAATGCCACCAACACCAGCGACGACAACAAGTTGGACTAGCATCACTACCCTTAGCTCCTGCACTCAAGGAATACTGCAATTGCAGGTCTTCTTAGGTGCAGGAGCTGATGGTATCTGATGCATACAAAGGGTGATGGCGGGTTACCCGTACCCACTTGACCCATAGAGGCATGACCCGTGGGTTGCGGGTACGGGTAAGTGCAGGTACGGGTACGGGTAGGGTTTTGAGTACCCACGGGTTACCTGTGCGTTTGCCTAGTTAAGTGCATGCGAGGCTGTGGGGTGGGCTCCTCTGCAACGTGCACAGGCGATGTGGTCCTCAGGTCTGGAGCATTGCTCCATGCTATGTCCAATTTTGCAACACTGCATACAAATGAGGACATGAGATTGATATTTCTCTGCTCTAATGCATTTGCTGAAAAGGGCTGGGGGCACATGCAGGATCATCTCAAGACCTTGGCTGTCCTTGTCGTGGAAGCCCCAGACAATGCTACCATGTATTTTGTCTTGTGTGGACTCTGCCCCAATGTCCATGAGCCAGTGTGGGTCTGCCAAGTTATGGCAACTGCAGCAGACAGGGGTCTGTTGTATCTTGGTGAGCAAGTCGGAGGGGCTGTAAAAAACATCAAATTTGTCTCTGCATGGGACACCATGGAAAACAATGTAAGTGAAGCCATCGTGGGGGATGGCTTTGGTGACTTGTCCCCCAAAAGGATGTGCCATAATGTGTGTATACTTCTCCATCGTCGAGTAGGATTGCTTACCACCGAACGAGTACACCATGTTTTGTGATCTCCCCAACCTGCCATCTGACCATCTCAGGGCGACAAGTTCGAGGGGTGCTTTGAGGGAGGCAAGTTCAGACTTGACCAACTTGTAAATGCCTTGGGTGTTCAGCTTCAGCCAATCTGGGTAGGAAGGGTGGCATGAGTCCAGTATGATGACAAAATTGGTCCTGGCTAGTTCAGCTGGAAGTGGTTTGCGTGCTTTCGATGCCATGGCGTACAACAGTTTCGTCTGTGTGGTAGAAGAGGTGTCAGTGGGTTTAGATATGGGTTGTGCTTTTCTGGGCAACTGCACAGGTGGCGCCTTCACAGGTGGCGGGGAGGGGGAGTTGGCAGTCTTCTTCTTCTGCCCCTTGCCCACAGTCATCCATGTCAGCGGCTTGTGGGCCACTTCCATCAGTGTAGGACCGAATGCAATGACTTCCTCAGGGTCAGAAGTTGGGATGTCTGGTGAGGGTGGGTTTGGAGGGAGCATAGCTATTGTCGGCCAAGAAGGTGCGTGCTCTGTGATCAGTTTCCTTGAGGGGGTGGGTGGGTTGGGGCCAAAGCATGGAGCACCTGTGGTTGCCCTAAAGTGATTGTCATCTTTCGGTGAGAAAGGTGAGTAAATGTTTATGCTGTGTTTGTGAGCATGTGCCAAGTAGAACTCGTGGAATTCTGTTGCAAAAGACTTAGACAGCTTTTCATATGATTTACCTGTCATGTGCTGGTAGGCAATGGAGATGATTTGGGCTAATTCATGGTTATTGATCACGGCTATACAGCACAGCCAAGTGCATGCAACCATTGGGCAGTCGTTGCTTCCCATGGGGTGTCCCATGGTGCATTTGAGCCCGGCCATCATTTGGCATGCTTGTGACTCGTAGTCAATGCACAGGGAGTCGTAATCCTGGTCGAAAACGTTTGTGTCAATAAGGTTAGCTGCCTGCAGGTTGTGGACATATGTCCAGGCCTGTTCAGCCTTAGCCTCCTCCTCATTACATCTAGATTCAATCGCTTCCATTGCTGCAACTTTCTCAGGTGGGGGGGCTGGAGCTGGGGTAAAATCAGTCAAAAAGTTCATATATTCGTGGTTGTATGTCTCACACATCTTCTTGGTGTACTCCGCAGATTCAACAGCAGCTGCCTTGAGGTGTGTGATAGTTGACACCATTTGGGGAAGTAATGAGGTGAGTTCAGTGATGCACCATAAGGCCACTTGTGCATCAAAACCGTCGGGGTCCCGTCGTTCTAGGACTGCTGGTTCGCTTTGTTCTCGTACGGGGTGGACTGGGAGAATGTAACCTGTGCTGATGGTGGGTGTTTGTGCTCCAGAGCCCGGGGCTGTGCATCTCTTCTTGGAGTGTGGCATGGGAGGGGTTGGGTTGGCATCTGTGGGGCAAAGGGCAGATGTCAGTGAGGTACAGAGCAAAGTTTTCTTGGCCTCCAAGTCCCTCTGAAGCTTGGCTTAAAGATCGGTGAGTTCTTGGTCATATGTCATTTGGGTGTTGAG
Organism: Russula virescens; assembly: GCA_003316435.1. Classification (NCBI taxonomy): domain Eukaryota; kingdom Fungi; phylum Basidiomycota; class Agaricomycetes; order Russulales; family Russulaceae; genus Russula; species Russula virescens. Next base: position 30,076 of record QFEY01000311.1, read on the forward strand.
TCATTCCTGCTCTAGGTTAGCATCCAGCTGGCATTTGTACTTGATCAGGGAGCCTCCACATTCCTCCCTATAGCGCTTCTTGAGGTTGTCAAGTTCGAAGTCTACCTGTTCTACTGCTGCTTTCTGTAGTTGCGAAACCTGTTCAAAGACATAAGCTTCCTTGTTGAACTGGGCTTCTGCCTCTTTCTGAGCTTCGGTGCATCTGTAAGTTAGCAAGTTATCAACTTCAGCCTGGGACCAGGCCAAGATCGTGTTGGAGATGGCGGCACCTGTGAACTCCTGTTGAATGTAGACCTTGATGTCCTTGCATTTCTCGATCATCCAAGTTTGCAGGTGATCATCGAGACTGGCAAGCTTAGCTAGGTTAGTATGTGTTTCATCTCCACTGAGGAAGTCTTTGATCAGTCCATCTTTCAGAATGATCTTCTGGGTAGCAGCCCAATCAGAAACTTCCTTACAAACCTGCCAATTGGCCTCGTTGAGAAGGGACTCTTGCATAGCACAGCAGTCGAGTTCCATGGAGAATTGGAAGTCATCGATCAAGCCTTGTGGCTCGGATGCAGACACCATGCACACACACCTGGAGCAGTGGATGTGCCATTTGTAGGTGTCTTCTCTGCTCCAGAGGAAGCCTCTTACATTGTCGAGGAGAATGCGAAGCTGGGATAGGGAATGGTTCTTGTCTCCAGACAGGTTCTCGAACTGGTCCCGAATGTTATCAGTCCCAGATTCGGTCTGTTGAGCTTGAAAAGCCCGCTGGATAGCTGAAGTGTAGGCAAGAACTAAACATAGCCATGTTTCGCACTGTAGTGGGTTATCCTCATCCTCCAGGTCATCTGTCATGGCCAGAAGGAACGTCTGAGAGTTAAGAGTAAGGGTGCGTGCAATGTGACCCTCCTGCCACTTGCCCACATCAAGTGGGTCGGCCAAATTGTTGGTGGATGGAGGGTCTGGGTTATTAATGATGTCGGTAAGGAGGGAGTCAAGTGGGGGAGGTGGGTTGTTCCACATGGGGATAGGGAAGAGATGAGGGTTTTCGCTCATTGTAGAACATGTTGTGGTGGGTGGGGAGGGGGTGGGCAGAAATGTTTGAGGAAGTGTGGGTTGTAACTGGTGTGTAGGGATATGTGTGTTTCTGACAATGGCCCTAGGTCCGCAACACAATCTCCTAGGGATGGTGGTGGTATGTGGAAGAGTTCTGCATTATCTTTATTATTATTACAGGAAGATGGCTGATATTTAGTTTAGCCACATCTACTTCTGTTGAGCAAGTATTCTTGCAAGGCTGTCATCTGCTCCCATTTGCATGCAATGGCCTCTTGCCAGCTTCCATTCAGGCATTTCTGTGCTTTGGGTCATAGGCACAGCATGATCTTGTTGTGTTTAAGGATATGTTGACTGCTGTGTCAGAGAGGAGCAAGTTAGCTTAGGGTACTAGCATTAGCAAGTAGATGGACAATGTCAGACATAAATCGAATATATGAACAACTGAAACCCACAGGTTGTGCAACAATGTTTGCAAACCCATGGGTTTCAAAATGATATATATGAAATTTGTGGTGTACTGTACCCTTATCCCTATAGGTACAGTGTTTAAGGGTACAGATATGGGTTTGAGAAAAAATACCCAGGGGTAACCCCTGTCATGCCTTACATAGTGCAGACCTGTCTTATGTAAAGCTCCTGCAGGCTTCTGTGCTCGACCTGAGCTGTGTGGTGCATGCAGGCATGACTGACAGTAATGGGGATGATGACTGGTGACAAGAAGGAGTCTTGTCTAGATGATAACCCCAAACAAGATGACTTCTTGTTAATCGATGACCTTCCCAAAAGTGGAGGTCCTAGACATATAACAGAGGCAGATGGTGACAACTGTGGTGCTGTCCCTGGTACTACCTCAAAGGTATGTCACTCAGGTGAGCCCAATGGTGTTGCCTTAATGCTGAAGGAACTAGTGTTGGGGAAGTTTGGTCTCAAACTGATCCAAACTCAGTTTCAAACCAAACCAAACCAGAAGTTTGGGTTTTGGTTTGGCCATTTCTGTGGGAAACCAAATGGTTTGGCTTCCAGTTTGGGAAATTTGAAAGTTTGGTAAACAGTTTCAAACTCAGTTTAAACCAAACTGATTATATGAATTTAAAAGTTATCAGATCCCTTAGAAAATTTAACTGGACTATCTTTAGGTATAGGAAATAGTTAGGCTCGGATCCAGCCATTTTGCTCCACACTCCGACTAACTCAGATAGACTCTGCTTGACATCTGAAGGGTTGTTTCGCAGAATGGCTGGGCAAACTCGGGGCACTTTTGGCATGCCTGCCAAAAGGTTGTCATGACTTAGAAAAATTTCGTGTTTGACCCTCCCTCCTGGATGCAAAATTCTTTCCTCATCGTCTTCAACACCATTTTGCCTCAAACAAAATATATATTCTGACTCTATATAAGCATTAGTACCACATATAAAAAGTGTTCGCTAGGTCTTTGAACAAAATAAGCATGAAATCTAAAATTTGTCTCTCGAACACGCTGAAACATAGATATTGAGTCACGAAATTACTCAAAGTGAATATAAATAAATACCTATTGGGATTGGGTGCTGTGGTTGGGCAGGCGCCGAAGGTGTTGGGGTAAGTGCCAATGGGACCAGGTCCTGCTGGTGGACTGGTGCTGAGAGTTGTGAGGCAGGTGACAGCGGGTCTGGGTCCTGCTGTCAGGTGGGCATCAAGAGTTGTTGGGCAGGTGCTGAGAGTTGTGAGGCAGGCGATGACAGGTCCGGGCCCTGCTGTCGGGTGGGCATTGAGAGTTGTTGAGCGGGTGGCGACAGGCCCGGGTCCTGCTGTTGGGCGGGCATTGAGGGTTGTAGCAATGGCATAGTGAGGATTTGCTACATAAGCTCCTCGCCATGCCAGTCCCAAAGCAACCAGGCATCAACAAACTTAATAAGGGGGAACATATCAATGATTGCGTGTGTAAGGACTCTGCCATGGCCTGGTCAGCCAACATCCCCCGCGCCAGCAGTGGTACAATAACGCTCAGGGTGCCTTATGGCATCGATTATCTAGGCTTCCTGTCAGCTCGTTAATCGCTGCAAGAATTTGTTATCTCACTCTTTCTCCTCTCAGACCACTGGTCTTATCATAATATGCCCAGAGAATCATCCCATGATGGGACCTTCCCGACTAACCAGGAGAACAAGGGCGAATCAATCCCATCTGATGTTGCACTCACTGGGAGCCAGACCGAAATTGAGGGCCCTGAGCCTGCCTTCTTCAGCATAGATGATGTCGCATATGACATGGATAACCAGTGCGATGGAGATGGGGAGGGCGGGGAGGATGCAAGCGTGCCCATGGCCATCAACCTTGATTAGGGTAAAGCACGGGTGAGGGTCAACCCGCGGTATATGCCCCATGGGTTTGACGGGTACGGGTACGGTTGCCGAAATGTGCTACCCGTGGCACACCGTACCCGTTTCGGCGGTGTCGCGGGTATTGACATTGTTTTGCATTTCTTCCTGGTTTCAAGTAAATGTTCACTGAGAGATTTTGCTTGCAAGTCACACCAATTGCTCAAGAAGTAAATACAAGTTTTTTTGATGCTACAGGTAGTAAACTAAAGACATATGTGCCCCACCGTTGCGCCACTCGTTGTGCGTTGTGTCCCGTCATCGTGTCAAGAGTCCCATCTTGTTGCGCGGTTCGCAAGTCGTGCCACGTCTTCACGGGCATTTACTGCCTTGTTGTGCAGTTCGTTCGCTGCGCCTCGTCTTTGCGTGCCATCGCGGCGTTTGTTGCGCACGCCCCGTCGTCCTGCTGTGAGTTGAGCCCCGTTACATTGTTCGTGAGTTGTGTGCCATCGAGGCACTTGTTGCCTCAATGTGGTTTGCTGCGCCTCGTCTTTGCGTGCTGTCGCGGCGTTTGATAGGCGTCGTCATGCCTCGTTTTCGTGTGCTGTCTTGCCATTTCTTGCACCTCATTGCACCGTTCGTTTGTTGCGTGTTGTTGTCGTGCCATTCGGTTTGCCGTGCCATTCGGTTTGTCGTGTCGTGCCATTCGGTTTGTCGTAGTTGTACCATTCGGTGTCCCATTGTCACGCGTGTCACGTCTGAGTGTTGAACAACTTACACGTGCTTACGAATGAAGCGAGTACAAACATAAGTAAACAGTGCGTCATGAGACACGGCGCGGCTGCACACAAAGCCAAATGGTCCGTGTGCATGCCCTGGGGTATATAAACCCCCCCGTCAAGCGTCCATTTCTGCCCCTTGAGCTGGGCTCGCCCAGCTCTTTTTTTTATTTTATGTAGTTTTAACTTATGGTAGTAAATAGTGTAAATGAATATGAATTAATATAATTATTATATGGTACAATGTCAATGGTATACCGCGGTGTCAAGACACCGCGGTGATGATACATAACCTGCGGGTTTAACCTGTCTGTGCAGGTACGGTGTGATTACGGGTACGGTGTCACGGGTTATGGGTACGGTGTGTGTGAGGAGACCCGCGGTGTGACCCGTGCCACACCCTAACCTTGATCTTGAGCCAAACCCAGACAGTGATATTGATAATGTTGATCTCAGTGATACAGAGGATTAGAATATAATCAAAGTTTGTTCCTACAGCTTGTTGAAGAGGAAGGGAGGAAGAGTGTGACCAAAGCGCAGACATGAAGATAAAAAAAAACACGAAATTTTACCAAGTCGCGACAACCTTTTGGCAGGCATGCCAAAAGTGGCCTGAGTTCGCCCAGGTGTTACGAAAACCTTCTCTTTCCACACTCTGTTCCAAACTCCATCATCACCAAACTCCAACACCTCCGCTCAGCTAAGTGTGGAAGAGGAGGTTTCCGAACACCTGGCTTGCGAGGCTAGGAAATAGTGCAGTTAAAGTTTCAAGCCAATCTGATAAGTTTTAAACCTTTATTTTGCATATCAATTTTGCAAACTAAACAGATAACTAATATTATTGGTTACTGATATGCAAAATGAAGGGTTAAAAGTCCTCTAATTACTTAGAAAACTTATACACACCATGTCCTATACCAAGAGATAGTATGTCTATATTTTCTAAGTAATCTGATAACTTTAAGACCTTTATTTTGCAAATCAGTTTGGTTTGGTTTCAACTTGGTTTGTGACAGTTTTAAGGTTATAAAGCTATCAGATTGCTTAGTAAATCTAGGTACACTATCTCTTGGTATAGTATATGCTGCCTTTGAGTTTTGTAAGCAATCCAATAACCTTTAAACCCTTATTTTGCATGTTGATAACCAATAAGATTAGATATCAGACTGCTTAATCTAATATATAAAACTAATACGCAAAATGAAGGCTTAAAACTTATCAGATTGCCTTGAAAATTTAACTGCACTATATCCTATACCAAAAGATAGTCCAGTTAAATTTTCTAAGCAATCTGATAACTTTTAGATACTCAAACTGTTTCAAACTGAGAGTAAACCAAACCAAACTGATACAAATGGTTTGTATCAGTTTCAGTTTCAGTTTGAGAAATTCTGGCAAAAACCGAACGGTTTGGTTTCCGGTTTGGCCAAAAGTGGCCCAAACCAAACCAAACCAAACTTCCCCAACACTAAAAGGAACCAGCCCATGCTGACAGCAAGCTACCAATCCCTGTTCTGGTTGGTGCAAGTAGACAAGTTGTAGACTGAGGTCTATTGCTGCAAGGGCAACTCACTTAGTGCAATAACAAGTGCACTAGTATAGAGGAAGAGGGGCCTTCAAGGAAGGGTGCCTCTAAGTCTTAGAACTGGGAGAGAGGAGAGGATATGACGACTGAGTTGCAGAAAGGTAACTAAGACAGGTCTAGGGTTACAAGCTACCTAGGGTGCTCTTATATACCTAACTAGATGAGGCTGTACAAAGGAGTCATATCCTAATAATAGTACATACAACAGCCACATCAATCAAACCTTGGCATCAAGGGAGTCAGATGGAATCACAAAGAACATGATAGAATCAAAGGAGGCTGTGTGTAAGTAGGGTGAGTCAGAAATGAGTCATCAGAAGCAAGGCTGTTAACATGAGTTATACAGGAAAATAGGAGGATAATACATGACAGCCAACTCAACTGGGTGAAGTAAGCGAAGCACAACAAGTACAAGCAAGATGAAGTAAAGGAGAAGAGAAAAAAGTTGGGCATTCATAACAATAGCAAGTAGTTTCTTGCATTTCTCTTTGGTCATCACACAGATCATAGCATGGATGTTGGAAACTGTTGCCTTGTATTTGGGTGGCAAGCCTTCTTTATCTTCTTCTCTAATCTCAATAACATGAGCACAAGCTGGCATGTTGGATTTCTTTTCACTGGCCTGTTTTGCTTTCTTTTTCTCAGAACAGTCCTAGGCCAAGTGTCTATCCTTTTGGCAGAAGAAGCACCCTCCATGTTTTCTCAGTTTCTCACATTCTTCATTGGTCAGCTTTATAAGTCTTGCCAAGTCAACTTGCATGTGGTTGTCCTCTTTGATTTCATCTCAATTTCTAGCACAGGGACCATTTCCTTTGGTTGTTTCCTTTGCAAGTTGTAGGGCTGCCTACCAGCAGGCTTCTTACATGCTCTGATTTGGGTTTCCCCTGCACCCACTGATTTCAACTTTAATGATCTTTTGGCTGTGCGATTGATGGTGGGCCTCATTTTGCCACCCATCTAGGTTAACAGGCCAGTGCTCTAGTGTGTAGATCTGAGCAACCAGGCCACACAGGAGGACGTCTTAAAAGGCTTTCAGAGTTCTGATGTCTGTGCAGGTTATCCCAGCACTGGCAATCAGATTTTTGAACTTAGCGATATAGGTGTCTATTTCTTTGCCTTTTAGGTCCAGGGTTGCCAACTCTGCAGCAGCTCTTTCCATAGCTGCTGAGTCTATAAAGGATAACTCAAAATCCCTTTGAAAGTCCTCCCATAAAGTTTTATCCTTGTAGGAATATCTAGCATGATCCATGTTGTCTGCAAGTTTTTGAATATAATTAGTGGCCCAATTGTTGCCATAAATCCTTCTGAGGCAGGTGAGAACATGGTAATATGGGGTAACCATTCACAGATGTTGATCATTCATCATCCAGTAGAGAATAAACTCTCTAATGAACTCCTGGGCTTTGGAACGATCTTCAGTGAAGAAAGCTGGTGGGTCTCCTTCTAATTTGTTTCCCATGTCTTTCTTTTTACTTTTGTTGATCTTTCCAGGCTCAGGAAGCAGCTGGTGCAGCAGCAGTACTGAACCAGGGTTGTTTTCTTATGGTGAGAGATTTACACTCAAGTCTAAGGCTCTTCTGAGTAAGAGCACTTCTTTGGCTTCAGTTATTTTATGAATAGCTGGTTGAACCACTACTGTCAGTAAGTAATGTTCTCAAGGTTGAGGCAGTTCAGTAGCATCAGCAATATCTTTGAAAATCAGGGCAGTGGCAAGATTGTCAGTCAAGTTTTGAACAGGAAGAGTTGGGACAATAGGATCAGCATATTCAAGGCTTTCTTCTTCAGGTGGAGGGGTGGGCAGAGACAATTGTTCTGTTGGTGATTCTTAATGTGCAAGGCAGTTATTTGGGTGTAGAGGGTGGTTAGGATCCCAGTATCCTAATTCTTCTTGCTCAGCCTTTTCTACTGCTTGTTGGGTACTGTAATAGGCCATGTTGCCTTGTCTAGTTAATATGTACCAGTTATCATTAATAAATTCAATTGGCACAAGTTTGGTTCCCTTTTGGATGGTGTAGCTCAGATTCTTGATGTGAGATTGCCAGAAGGTTTGAGGTATAAATGGGAGATCAGGTCAGGTGCAGACAGATGTAGCAATGAATTGTTTCAAGTATTCAGGGAACCATATAGTGATGAGTTCTGGTAAGTCTTGTCCTGATATGAATGTATTGATTAGTGTTATGAACTATTTTCCCTCTATGCTTACCATACTTTGCTGACTCTTACTGTATGTTTACTGCTGACCAATGACTCCAGAACTGCCTTCAAGTCTCATAGCTAAGTGACTGCTGTGCCATTGTACTATATTCCAATGATTGATAAGACTCAGACTCCTTGTACTAGTGCACTATGATAGGATCAGATACTACTAGTACTAGTACTTACCTGACTCAACCTAAGTAGCACAATTATGTGACCTCTCTTATATATAAGCCTTGCTACGATCCATCTTGGGATCATTATTGCAATGGCAATAAGATAAGATTCTGGTATTTAAGTAAATCAGTAGAGGGAGCAGAGCTCAACCTATGCATCTGGAAGTCTTGTAGTAGGACTGAATATGGTTCTAAGTTGAGTGAAGTCAGGAATTGCTTAATTAGGCAGAAGGCCAGGCTGGGGAGGTCCGGGACAGGTGGTGTGCAGACAAGTTGATTGATATAGCTCAATCAATAAGCTCCAGATGACTTGTGAGTGAACACAAGTTAAGAATAAATGATCAGAGGTGAAGAGGGCCTTGGGTGCACACACAGGAGGTTCAGAGTAGTGAGATGAAAACTGAGTTAACTCAGGCTTAGGGCCTAAGTTCAGTACTATCACAGGTATAAATACAAGTATTCTACTAGATAACAAATCAGTCTTGCTAAGTAATCAATCAAGTAATCAAGTAATCAGATAGAGGGGGATCAGTTAAGCAATGAATCAGCAAGTGACAAGAGTATAGTAAGCAAGCTGATGAATCACAGAACAATCAGTAAGGAATCTGACAAACAGATGATGTCGAGCTGAGTAACAGTATGATAATCAGGTCATAAGAGCAGATACAATGACAAAGAAACAGTAATTAGTATAGTAATAGATCAACAAGAAGGAGAAAGTAGCAGAAGGTTCTGGAAGTCACATGATGTGACATGTGATCAGTCAGGTGACTGATCACCTGATGTAGCATCTGACCAGTCATGTGACTGGTCACCTGACAGGGCATGTGATCTGTCATATGACAGATCATGTGAGGGTTCTGGAGAGGGCGCAAAGGGCAGTGAGTCCCAAAGGTTTAGCTGGGAGGTACAGTCAAGGGTACAGGAAGGGTCCATGAGAGGACCAGGGCCAGAGCTTGTAACAAGCCTCTGTAGCATTGTGGTTGAGCTCTAAGCTTGACTTTGTACTCAATCTACACTCTTCTCTTGCCCTACTGCCCAGTAGCACCTTGAGAGCATCACAAAGCAACTCCTCACTCTACTTCTCATCCTACTCAGTCCCTGCACTTCACTGGACTGCTCCAGAGCCTCCTTAGTGCTATAACTAAGTCCCAATTGTTGTACTTGCCATAAGAGGCAGGCATCGCATACTATCAGCAGTGTATACATTGGCAGTGTCAGAATGGCCTGTAGAGCCATAACACAAGTCGAGCTTTGCACCACAAGACCTCTATGCCAAAGAGGATTCAAATTTACACCAGGACAGCTATTCAGACACTTTCTATTCCTCTACCTGAACAATTTACCCCAAGAACACACTTGGGAGCATCCTAGCTTTTGTAGAAAGGAGTATTGCCCCTTTCATCAATAGAGGATGCCTCATGAGGCTAGCAGGACCAGGGAAACAAACTGGCCACACTACAGGTACTCTTTGACCTAAAGGACCCAATCAATCTTGTAGAAATCAATCAGAGAAACAAAGATAACCTCCCAGAAGAAATTAGAGGCAAAGAAATCAGATACTATGGATCAAAGACAGAAGGACAGTCTGGTTACTTCTTCAACAATGGACTCAAGACCCACTACTTGGAATATATCAATAACAAGTGGTTTGTCTTGATAGAAAACAGAGAAAGATATTATACTTGAGAAGGGCTTGCCTGCACCACTCATCAACTCCTTAAATTCAGAGTGTCACAACCAGATCCCCCACCAGACCAAGCCCCAAGGGAAACAGAACAAATCTGCTCTGAAAGCCCCTCACCTCAACAAGCAACCCAGCAACCATCCTCAACATCTGGTACCCACCCTACTTGGATCCCACACAAAACCCCAGCCATCTCTTTTATTGACCTGCCAAGCAGATCACCAGAAGCAGTTAAAGAACTGCTTCAACAAATTACCCCACTAGAGGAGGAAACTCTCAGCCAAGCACTGACTCACATCATAACTCTCAAGCACAGTGACCACCCAGCATATCCAAGTGATCTTCCATCCACTAGTTGTCCCCATTTCACCACCATCTCCACTGCAGTTCAGCTTGGGGAGCCAGTACCAGAAAAACCACCAATTATGGTTGATACCAAAGAAATCAGTTGCATCAAAGTCCCTCATCAGAAGGGCAAAGACAGAGAACCAGATCCTGGAGGAGAACCCCCAGTGGACCCAATTACAGAAGCACAAGTCCAAGGAGGAGGAAATGGCAGCTCCAAAGGCTTTGTGGGCAAACCACCACCCATCTTCACAGGAGACAGAGAGAAATCAAACACTTTCCTCCATCAATTCAACCTCTGGTGGAAATTAAATCACAACCACCCTTTATTCCAGGTTCCCTATGATCATGTCACTGTCTTTATGACCAGATGCCAAGGGGAAAAGATTAACCTATGGGTGGAACATACTGCCAAACAATTGGACTGGAAAGTCAGTGATGAATGCATCAATCAAGACAGACCATGGGATGTTACAGACAAAAGGATCTGAAGCAAATTCATTAAAAAGTGGAAGACTGCCTATACCAATACAACAGCAATGCAAGATGCAACTGCCAAGTTACATAACCTGAAGATAAAAGATGGGAAACTGGATGAATACATTGCTACCTTTGAACAACTAGCAGAGACTGCTGGCTGGGAATGCAATCATCCTGGAATGATTGAAGCCTTCTGGAAGGGGCTTCCAAAGCCCTTGAGTAGGAAGTGCTTTGAAGCTGAAGAACCACCAACTACCTACCCTGAGTAGGGTGTGACATGGGTATGGGTAAACTCTTGGGTATATGGGTGTAAGGGTATAAGGGTATGGGTATAGGTATGGAAGTTCATACCCTTGCATACCCTTAAGGGTTTACTAAGGGTATAAGGGTATGCTTACATAATGATTTTCCATGATTTTCCTAGTTACAGAACATTATATCAAAGATTTTTATCAATTAAATTTATATTTGAAGATTTTTCAATGTTATAATTGCCTTATTATGTCTATAAAAAAGTTTAATGTGTGGCATAAATAGTAAACACCCTAGTTATTATCACTTTTTATCTTAATTTTGACCTAAATGTATTAACTTTTGTGCAAAACCCTTATACCCTTGACAAATTGTCATACCCTTAACAAAACCCTTATACCCTTAACAAACCCTTGGCAATATGGGTATGGGTACATACCCAAGGGTTACCCATGTCACCCCCTAACCCTGAGTGGGTCACCACTGTCAGAAAAGAACATGCCCAATATGGATTAATGAAAGCCTCAGGATTCTTCAACAAAAGAGAAGAAAGGAAGGATTCTAGACGAAATCAGCCACCATGGCCCAAGGCTTTCCACTCATCTACCAAAAGAGACAATTGGAGGATCCACCCAGAAGATCACATGCAAGTAGATGCAGTCAAGGTAGACAGTGTCCAGCTGTCCCCAGATGAAAGAAAGAAATACCTAGATGAAGGACAATGCTTCAAATGTGGCAAGAAAGGACACCAAGCTAAAGTCTGCAGGAAGGATGCCACTAATGAACCTGTGAAGACCAGAATTATGGAGGTGGTTGATGATTGAAGTGTAGCCTCTGAGGCCCCACCTTATGATGACCCTTCTATGGACTATAAGAAGACTGCCATCAATGCAATCAAAGGAATGACTCAGGAAGATTGAGGTGCTATGTTGGAAGAGATCCTTGAAGAGAACTCAGATTTTTAGAAGCCCGAACCCTATCAGCTTGGATAAGGGCATTAAACCTCAATGTGGTATATCTAGGGACAGAAGAATCAATGAATGTACCATTTATTTTGCACACCAAACAAGGAAAAGCTGAAGAAGAAGCACTCCTAGACAGTGTGGCGACAGAAAATTGCATGGATATGGCTACTGCCAGAAGGCTAGGCTTAGGATCACAACCACTGGAGACCCCTAGGCCTATCTACAATGTGGATGGAACTCGAAACCAAGCAGGAGCCTTGACACATTACACAGAGCTAAGGATTCAAAAGGACAAGAAGGAAGTTACTCAGAGGTTCTACCTGACCCATCTAGGACATGATTGAGCTGTATTTGGACTACCTTGGCTAAAAGCACTAAACCCAGGCATTGACTGGGAAAATGGCATCATGGAAGGAGGACCAGTGAACCTATACACAATAGACAAGCCAAAATGGGCCAGAACCTGCAAAATCCTCTTGAAAGGACTAAAAATTGCTAAAAAGCAACAACTCCAAGAAGAAGACAAAGTCTGGATTCACCTCCCAATCAAAACACACCTCAGAAAGACCACAGTTGCCCAGCAAATGGCTGAAGGGTACAAGGAATGACAAGAGGAGCCTGCTACCCTCCCTAAAGAATTCCAAAGCTTTTTGAAAGTATTTTCTGAAGAGGAGGCTAAACAATTCCCTCCATCAAGAGAAGATGACCACTCAATCAAATTTAAACCTGGAGTGGACCCTAGCTTCAAATGCAAAGTGTACCCTGCCAGAAAAGAAGTGCAACACTCGCAAGAGTGTAATGGCCAGACCTTGGCGAAGAAGTGAGTTCGGAGGTGGAGAGGTCTGAGTTCGGGTTCGTCGTGTGATCAATTGTCACTCCAAGTCGATGTCAATGTCTATTTGAGACGGGGTCGACTGGTCCAAGTTCTATCTTTGTCTGAGGATCCGATCCTTCATGACTACGTCCGAGGCTGCCTTGATTCCTCTAGGTACGTAACCGTCCTTCTGGGGTATTTCACCTCTTAAGGAAATAAGTGGTCGATAAAGAGTTGTTCCTGTGCCTGTAGCACTAATAGTAAGACTATCTGGTATAGTCTTACTATGACGAGTTCAAGAGTACTTAGTACTAGTCCCACTAGTACTAGGCTTAGAGTTCGGTCCAGAGTAGCTTGAATAGTAGTGGGCGAACTACTCTTCAAGCTGTAAGAGGAAAGTAGATTGGTTGCGATAAGAGCCAAGTCAGGCTTGGAGTACATGAGGCTACAAACCGGTGCTACTTATACTACTTCCAAGCCACCAAGTATCAGGATCCTAGGGTAGAGTCATTACCCTAATACAGTGAGTCAGAGGTGAGTGAGTCATCAGCCACAACTGTAAGTACCGATCCTAGGAATGAGTCACGAGTATGAGTCACATGGGGTTAGGAGATAGGAGATAGGTCGTAGGTAATGATAAGTCAGCAGTCCAGAAGAAGGGAACGGTCAAGTAGGTAATCAGACAGTTCATAACGAGAAAAATAGTACCTGGGTTGTAACAAGAAGCAACCAAGGCAATTAAGGATTGGACAACAGATATGGTGGAAAAGGGGTATATCCACCCCTCTGACTCCCCTATAGGAGTCCCCACATTCACTGTCCTTAAAAAGGATGGCACTCATCAAGTGGTATAAGACTACAGGCCAGTGAATGAAATAACCATTCCAGATCAACAACCTATACCTAATATTTGCCAAGAAATTGATGATCTGTATGGAGTGCAGCTGTTCTCCAAGTTTAACATCCAAGCTAGCTATAACAATGTCAGAATAAAACAAGGAGACAAGTGGAAAACTGCCTTTCACACCAATGAAGGCCAGTATGAACATCTGGTCATGCCCTTCAGATTGAAGAATGCACCAGCCACCTTCCAGAGAATGATGAATCAATACCTAGAAAGCCTCAAGAACCAATATGGATGAAGAATCAAATGCTATTTGGATGATGTCCTGATCTCCACCTTTGAGGGAGATCCCCCTGAACTACATGATAAAATAATCAGGAAATTCCTTAAGATGTGTCAAGAGAAGTCACTCTACCTGAAGCTATCCAAATGTTGATTCAGAAAGCCCAAAATTGAGTATCTAAGAATGACTCTAGATGGGAGCATGGTCAAACCCAACCCAGCAAAAGTAGAAGGACTTAGAAATTGGCCCAGGACACTCCCAGACATGCATAAAGTGCGAAACGTTCTTGGAGTCTTAGGCTACCAAAGGTAATTTATCCTAGAATTTGCCCAACTAGCCAAACCACTCACCAACCTGCTCAAGAAAGGGGTGACCTTTGAATGGACCCCTCTATGCACTTATGCATTAAATGAATTGATCTATCGTGTCACCACAGAACCAGTCCTAGTGCACCCAATTCTAGGGATCCCCTTTCACCTCATAGTAGATGCATTGTCTTATGCAACTGGGGCAATCCTGATGCAAGATCAAAAGGAACAAAGACAAGTAATTGGGTACCACTCACAGGTGATCAACCCAACAGAGCAGAGGTACCCAATCTATGATAAAGAGCTAATGGCAATTAACAGGGGATTGGAACACTGGAAACATGTGCTCCTAGGGGAACAAGTGCACATCTGGATGGATCACAAGAACCTAGAATATTACAGACACCCTCAAAAGGTCAATGATTGAGTAAAAAGAATCGAACAAATAATGCAAATGTATGACTATAAACTAGAACACCTCCCAAGGATCAAGAATTGTGCAGATGCTCTCTCAAGAAGACCAGACTATAAGCCAGCCAACTATGAAGCAGAAACAATTCTCCAACCCACAGTCTTTGTCAAGATGACATCTGCACTTGAACTGGATGAGATAATTAGCATAGCATAGCAAACAAACAAAAAGGAGATTGAAGAATTAAAGAAAATGAAAGACCTGCATTGGAAGAACAATCTCTGGTGGACAACCACTACTCATGGGACCAGGGCCATTGTTGTGGGAAACAACAATGTTAAGAAAGGGGTGATCTCCCTATACCATAACTTTAAAACTGCTGGACACCCAGGCATCTGGAGAACATTTTCAATCATTGCAAACAACTACTGGTGGCCCAACATGAAAGAGAATGTTACTCAATATGTCAAAGGATGTGCAATCTGTCAAAGCACTAAACCATAAACTACACAGCCAAAACCACCACTCAGCCCAATCACTAATGACCCAGATACACTCCCATTCCAGACAATAGCAATGGACTTTATTATGAAGCTGCCAAAGAGCCAAGGATATGACACCATCCTAACCATCACAGACCACAATTTCAGTAAAGCAGCAATCTTCATCCCCTGAAAAGAGACCATTGACACCAAAGGAACAGCACTCCTATATGCCCAACACATCTTCCCTCACTTTGGCATCCTGCAAAAGATTATCTCTGACAAAGATACATGATTCATGGCCCAATTTACCAAGGAACTATGCCACAGCTTGTCTATCCATCAGAACATTAGCACTGCCTACCACCCTAGGACTGACAGTGCATCAGAAAGAACCAACCAATGGCTAGAACAATACCTAAGGATCTATGGGAATGGCCAATAAGACGATTGGAGTAAGTACTTACCACTTGCCCAATTCGTGCACAACTCCTGGCCAAATCAGACAACTAGAAAAACCCCATTTGAGCTCCTCATGGGCACAAATCCCAGGGCCCATCAGCCAAAAAGAACCCCAAATATGCCAGCACTAGAAGGACAAAGAGAACATATTCTACAACTAAGAATTGCAGCCAACTTGGCAGTTAGCCATGCTCAGGAACTAATGAGAAAACAAACCAGCAACAGGAAGTATGTACCATTCAAGAAAGGACAGAAAGTATGGCTCAAAGCAACCAACCTAAAAACAACACACCCAACTGCCAAATTAGCCCCCAGGCACTACAGACCCTTCCCTATTACAGAAGTAATATCAGACATGGTCTTTAGAGTCCAGATTCCACTGAATTGGAAGATTCATGACATATTTCATGCAGTCCTACTTACACCCTATCAGGAAACTGCCATCCATAGTCCAAATTACACAGAGCCACCCCCAGATGTCATCGATAGGGACCCAGAATGGGAGGTGGAACAAATTCTAGGAACCAGAATCTTTGGAAGGCATAAGGAATGACAATATTGAATCAGATGGAAAGGATACAGCCCAGCACATGACTCCTGGGAACCAGCATGAAATATTAGGGCCCCAGAACTTTTAAAGGCATTTCACAAAAGGAAACCAGTCTCTCTACAAAGAATTAAGGTAAAAGGTGATGGAGAGAAGCAAGAAATCACCATCACCCCCTCCTACCATCACCTAGCCACCAAACTCATTCAGAATATGAGCAATGCCTACCATTGCATCCAATCCCAGATGCATTCTCATCCCTCAGCTCCTACCACCTCTCCTCTCACTGTCCAAGCAACTGCCACCAATGTACCACCCACTGGATCATCAGGAGATGTACCACACCCAACCAGAGCTTCGGTTGATGACCTGCCTAATGGAGATAGCCACCCTGACCTTCCTGAAGATCCACCCCATCCAGTTCTGGTCCTTAGACCAGATCAACTGCATCTCCACATTAGCAACTTGCCTGAGTTCCACTCCCTCTCTCCAGCAGAGACCCAACTGGATAATTGTCTTTTCAGGTCTGGTCCTTGGGCCACATCTCCCAGGGAACTGCAGTGCATAAGGAGGACCAGTGGTGACCTCCTCCTTGAATACCCCAGAAATGATGCCCTCTTGGGTATCAAGCAATGCCTGGAGCTTACTGAATGGATTGGCACATCCTATCATCCCTCACCTTCCCCCCAGATCCCTGAAGGACTGCTTCTTGAAGCACCTTCAGAAGAAACACACCCAGATGATTCAGAAGCCTTCCAGCACATCCTACAATCACTCCTTGCACTTGTTGATGCCAATGAGCCCCAAGAAGCTGAGGAAGTGCAGCCTCAGACTCAAGAAGAGCTTCCAGTACCATCCTTAATGCCTCCCCTCACTCCTATCCCAAATTCTCCAGCATCTCCCCCTGCTAATGCATCTGAAGCCATAGTAGGGACCCTAGAGGATGCTCCTGAAGCTGAGCCCATAGATGAGATGCTGTGGGCCACCTACAGTGTTGAGCAACACCACTGCCCACTTCTTATCCCAGATCCAGACAGTTCTGAGAATGTTCCTAATCACATCATGGCTCACTATGTCCATCTCATGATTGATCCGAATACTTCTGAACCCATTATCCAGGGACAAGCCATGGTGGATGGCCCAATACATTGGGGATTCACCTATGCCTACCCATATTCCACTGATGACCCACCTAGACCTCTGGATAAGGATCACACCCTATTCACCAAACCATTTGCCCTCCACCAGCCCATTAACTATGCACTGCTCCAACTAGGTGATATGGGGATATTGGCAGATGTGCATTGCCTCAGACAGACAGAATTCTGGATGTGACAGCTCCAAACTGATCGAATGGAGCTCAAAGCATGCCAAAGGGCCTGGCAACAAGATTTCACCATCTGGGAATCAAGAAGAACCTACATCAAGACAAACACAGCAAGAATCAGAGCTTGTCTTACTGCAGCTAAGGCTTGAACTCATCTAGACCCCTACCTAGTTGGGGAGCAACCTCTGGCACCAGGGGTGACCATCAAGGAGTTACCAGGGATACATTATGCTAGTGTTGGATCACATCAATGGAGAGAAGCAGCCTGCCTCCATTTGTGCAAGTTTTGTGGCTTCCATGGCCACTTCAATTGCTACTGCCTGGCACCACACTCCCTCTGTTGGCAGAACATGGTAGGCTCATGCATGGTGAATAAGAGACATGCCCAATTCAAGCCCATGATCCAAGGTGCTTGCCCATATGATGGGAAGCGAAAGAGCAAGAGCAAGAAGCGCCCCATCACTACCAGAGAACTGGATGAGGCAGAATACAATGATGATATGGACATAGACCCAGAAGTTGAGTCCCCTTAGGTGTGTGGAAACACCTCCATAAGAAAGGGGTAGTGTTATAAACTATTTTCCCTCTATGCTTACCATACTTTGCTGACTCTTATTTTATGCTTACTGCTGACTGATGACTCCAGAACTGCCTCCAAGTCTCGTAGCTAAGTGACTGCTATGCCATTGTACTATATTCCAATGATTGATGAGACTTAGACTCCTTGTACTAGTGCACTACAATAGGATCAGATACTACTAGTACTAGTACTTACCTAACTTAACCTGAGTAGCACAATTATGCGACCCCTCTTGTATATAAGCCTCTGTAGCGTTGTGGTTGAGCTCTAAGCTTGACTTCATACTCAATATACACTCTTCTCTTGCCCTACTGCCCAGTAGCACCTTGAGAGCATTGCAAAGCAACTTCCCACTCTACTTCTCATCCTACTCAGTCCCTGCACTTCACTGGACTGCTCCAGAGCCTCCTTAGTGCTATAACTAAGTCTCAATCATTGTACTTGCCATAAGAGACAGGCATCATGTGCCATCAGCAGTGTATACATCGGCAGTGTCAGAACAGCCCATAGAGCCGTAACAATTAGGCAAGGGTCAGGGTGAAAGAGGAAGCTTATGTTAATGATATAACCTTGTCTGAGGTCACACTTGTGATAGCAAGCCTAGTAGTGACAAGTATGAGTTTAGCAAGATGGGTGAAGTCACATCATGCCTGATTAGGAAGATGTCTGAGCCAGAAAGGGCCAGAATATGATGCAGAACTGAAGTTGATTGATTATAGTCCAATCACTAAACTTCAGAAAGCTTGTGACTAAACACAAGTCCAAGAATAAAATGTTAGAAGTGGAGAGGGGCCTTCAGTGCACACTGGGATAGAGACAATAGCATGTATTGAGTAACACAAGCTTGAGGCTTGTGGTATATACAAGTGTCTCTATATATATATGAACATCTTTCCAGAACATTCCAAAGCAGTAACTAATGAGTCAGCTAACAAGTAATCAAACAGGTAAGCAAGTAAACAACAAGTCAGCGGATCAATAAGCAATGAGTAATTATACATATCACATAGGTAAGCAAGTAAATGACAAGTCAGCAGATCAATAAGCAGTGAGTAATCATACACATCACATGTTAGCAGGTCACAAGGTCATCAAGTCACATAAGTGAAGCAGGTCAAACAAAAGCATGTAACACTCCATCTGTGCAAATTTTGTGGCTTCCATAGCCACTTCAATTGCTACTGCTTGGCCCCACACTCCCTCTGTTGGCAGAATATGAAGGGCTCTTGCTTGGTAAGTAAGAGACACACCCAGTTCAAGCCTACTATTCAAGGAGCTTACCCATATGATGGAAAGCATAAGAGAAAGAGAAAGAAGTGTCCCATCACCATCAGAGAACTAGACAAGGCAGAATATGACAACAACATGGATATAGACCCAGAAGTTGAGTCCCCTTAGGTGTATGGAAACACCTCCATAAGGAAGGGATAGTGTTACAAACTATTTTTCCTTTTCATTGCTTACCATACTTTGCTGACTCTTACTGTATGCTTACCACTGACTGATGACTCCAGAACTGCCTCCAGATCTTATAGCTAAGTGACTGCTGTGCCACTGTACTATATTTCAATGACTGATGAGACTAAGACCCCTTGTGCTAGTGCACTATGATAGGGACAGATACTACTAGTACTAGTACTTATCTGACTCAACCCTAGTAGCACAATTATGCAACCCCTCTTGTATTTAAAGCCTCTGTAGCATTGCAGTTGAGCCCTAAGCTCAACTTTGTATCCAATCTATATTCTTCTCTTGCCCTACTGCCCAGTAGCACCTTGAGAATGCCACCAAGCAACTCCCCACTCTACTTCTCACCTCACTACATCCCTGCACTTTACTGGACTGCTCCAGAGCCTCCTTAGTGCTATAACTAAGCCCCAATCATTGTTACTTGCCTAAAGAGGCAGGCATCACATGCCATTGGCTGTGTATACATCTGCAGTGTCAGAATGGCCCATAGAGCTATAACAATGTCCCTCAGTTGCTATGCTGACTGTGCACACCTGAGGTGAGCTTTATATCCTTAATACACAGTTGCTGTACTCATTAGTACACCTAAGATCTTTCCTGTGCAGTGCATACTCATTTCCAACAACAATCCAACTTCTGGTTTATCTACAGTGCTGGACAAGCAAAGTCCACCAAAAAATATAAGTGTTTTATTTTTGCTTAAAACATGCAGAAACAATGTTTTCATTTTTCACAAAAATAAAAAATTGGCCAACCCTAAAGTTGGGGTTAACCCTTCAAAAAGTGTGCAAATCAATTATCTTTGCTATTCTAAACTTAATGTTGTTCTTCAAAATCATCAAAAAGATCAGGGAGAGGCTGCAGAAACCATGTAATGGGGCCAGCAGACCCCACATGACACCCATGCCTGCAGTGTTTTTGATTGCAATGTCCAAAGATAAGCACAAAAAAAAAGGGGTTTCAAGTAAATAAAGAGTACAGTACATTCATACATGGCAGGGAGAGATACAGAAGTGCCAGCATGACATCAAAGCCAATTCTCACAGTCCAAGAAATCCCTGAATCCACCTCACATGAAACCACTGCAACCACTGGACAACTCAAAAATGTGACAGAGCACACAAGAAAGGCACAGCAATTTGGGCGCACATCCACCTTGCATCAATGCTGGGGCCCCAGACAAGTTATCTAGTGATGGTTATCAGTCTGATCAGTCCGATACTGGCCCCAAAAACCTATGGAACCCACATTCAGGTTTGAAGCCCTCAGAGGAGGATGGGACAGCATCCAATGGTAACATTGGTGATTTCCCCAGAGGTGCAGCATTCAGGGTGAATGATGTGATGATCAAGATGATCACTGATCTTAAGGATAATTGCAACCTGGACTGGCTCCTCTTGAATGAGAGGCAGAAGCTGGAAAGGAATAAGAACAGTGGTCAGTTGTGCATGTCACACTTGGACTAAAGTGTGTTCAACCAAGAGGGTTTGTTCTTGGTTGCGAGGTTTTGCTGTTGTGTATAGATGATGCATGTCACCTTCGTACCTACGAGTTACCTTACATAGGTCGCTTGGTCAAGTTATGTTATGACCTTGTGCAGGGAGTTCCTCCTACTGCATAACTAGATTGCGTACTAGTCTAGCCTAAGACCTAACTAATCAGCTTAGGGCAATGTGCAGAACCATAGGACTGCAGTGTTTAATGATGGGTTATCCCCAATGAGAGTGTTTGTATATAGATAGGTGCTGACCGCCTTCATGTAGTGAGCTACCTTACACTATGGTTTATAGACCTGAGGTCCCTTACAAGTCTGGGTGTCTGGGCTGGTTAGGTGCTGGTTCAGATGTGTAGTGATCGATCAAGGTTTAGGTGCTGGAGCCCTAAACAAGAGTGATACAGTAAACCAGATTAGGAAAGTCCCCAGTCTGGTGTGGATCAGCTGGTGTTGCCGCTTAGGTAATAAGAGTTTGAGGGAGGAGAGGGTGAGCTTGAAGAAGTGAAGCTTAGAGGGATGACTTAGGAAGGCACACAGGGAGTGACGAGGTAAGTTCTGTATTGAACAGAAGACCAAGCTTAAGGCTTGGTGTCAGAACAGAGTTATCTTATATACATGCAGTTATGGAACTAACTAGAAGGTAACAGAACGGAACAGAATTAAAGCACAGTTGTGTACATTGTCACGGACAGACTCTTGGTACGTTTGGGAAATGGCCTATGCAAATTTTACTATACGCATTCTGACCTGTTCGGACTGTACTCCTAAATTGGTACGTCTCCATGAGGCTCCATGTACTATTTGCTGTGTCGATGACTCGTTCTGACTCGTCCTGACTATATACTGTACTTGTGGGCAGTGTCCCAGCGATGTTCCAGACCCTAGGATCGGTATTCATAGTACTACAATCCCCTTGTATTTAAGAAGACCCTTGTACGAAGTTAAGCCCTAAGCTCGACTTAATTCTCAACTTGTAGCTTCTTCACACCGTCTGCTCAGAGGATAAGGGATTGCCATATGTTCTATCCCATCTCCTCTCATCAATCGTGTGACAGAGTCTTTTCAGTCGCTCGTCCAGCTTCACTCCTTCAAGACTCTACCTAGTCTACCTGCTTAAAGGTGCAGGTGTATACTGCTTAAGCTTGAGCGTTAAGCAAGCACATCCTTAGCTGCACTACTGCAAGGGAATTGAGCCGTCCTCTTACATGTCTCATTCCTCTGCACTTGTGTATACAAGCTATGCTACTTGGAAGGTTTAATTGTCCGAACTTGTTCGCATTAAACCTCCCAATTTGTGTCAACACCAGTGCTGGGTGGATTGTTGACTTCGTCTACAATCTCAACGCACTTGTGTCTCAGAGCATCAAAGAGTGAGTGACTACTCACTCTTCTTGCTCTGACAAGCTTGCTAGGTCTGCTTGACCTCGTTCTTGCAAGCCATCTAGTCCAAGGCCTGCTACAGCCTTAACATACATAGCATAGCACAGTCCGTAGTATCAAAGCACAGTCCGCAGTATCAAAGCACAGTCAATGAGAATATAACAGAAGGTAACAGAAGGCAGCAGAATGTTCTATGAGTACAGAGAGCAGTCCAAGTGCAGCAGAATGATACAGAAGGTAGGGGAAAGTAGAAGTAAGAAAGGGAGTGGTCCATGAAAGGTCCTGACATAACAGAGCATACCAGAAAGAGAAAATGGGGCATAGCATCACCTCCCTCTCAACATTCTCACATGACTATCCTGGCCTTGAGGAGGGGCTTGGAGGTCTTGATGGTGCCGTGGTGCTTGGGGGCATTAGGACAGGCATAGGTGTAGTGGCCTTTGCTGTTGCAATGATGACAGGTGGCAAGACAGCAGAATGAGGAGATATGGTCGTTCTCACTGCATAGGAAGCAGGTTTTGCCTTGGCTGTTGAGCCTGGCAATAGTCCTGCAGTTGGCTGAGTCATGGTCACACCAGTTGTGATGTTTGCAGTAGTGGTTGGTGCAAGGAGGAGGAGAAGGGGAAGGGGCTGGAGCAGTGAAGTGGTAGGAGAGCTTACTATAGATCTTGAAGCCCTCTTCTAGGACATCTGCGTCCTCTTCATCAGTATGTTCTTGCCAAGCAATCTGGGTGACTATCCTCTCAAAGGTGTTAGCCCTCCATAAGTCAGACATCACCTCATCACTGAACCACTCAATCTCCTCAAGTTCTTGGTACATCCTGGCAACCTCAGCACGTAGGAAGTACTCACAATTTTTGTAGTGCCAAAATTGGTAGACTCCGGCAGTGAGAGAGGGGTTGTCTTCTGAGTTGAGGGCTCAGTTGATCCACACCTTGAAGTTGTTTTTTGGATCAAAGAAGCCTTTGTGGAGGCCTCCATATGGGAGTGGGGTGATAGGAGCAGGGCATGGGCGAAGGAGACAGGAGTAGACAGGTTGCCCTTTTCCAAGGGTTCCCAGGACGAGAGGTAGGAGGGTTGGAGCTTGTACCTGATGTAATTGGCGATGCCACTGCCAAGGGAGGAGGGGAGCTCAAAGTAGAAATAGTAGGGAGTGTCGATGAGGTTGGGAAACCAACCTTCTCCAGGGTGTTTGTATCCTGGAGCGGGGTCACGGAAGGTGGCAGAGAGGGCCTGGAATGTGTCCTCCATGACAACATTGTTGGCCCAGTCAGAGACTTGGGGTGAAAGGGGAGGGGTCTGATAATTCTTGAGCTCCTCCAGGGCAGTAGGGAGGAGTAGGTCGTCAATTTTGCAGCTGTGTTGGTTGGCAGAGGAAAATAGCAGTGAAGAGGTGGCCATGGATGTAGGTGATGACAATGATGAAGATGTCAAGGAGGTAGAGGATAACAAGGAGGACATAGGCAAAATCAAGGTGGTCCAGGATAAAGAGGGTGATGTAGGCATAGAGGAAGAGGCTGAAGAGGATGTCTTGGATGCCTAGGGTGATGATGTTCTTCATATGTTTCAATGTGCTTTTATAGATTTGTGTTACTTGTTTTGAATGTTCTGGTAATATCTCAGGATGTCTGGGGCATGTAGGTCATGGCTGTCCACCCAGGAATTTTCTGATGGTGGATATCCCTTCCATTTGATGAGGTACTGCAATTTGCAGCTTTACCCTGACCGTCTGTGAGTTACTATGTCTTCTACTTTGTATTCTTCTTGCCCATCAATCGTTTCAGGTAGAGGTTTTTGGTATGTCTTCCCATAGGCACTGGTTTCACGGTGGGGCATCAAAAGATCTATGTGAAACACATTATAGATTCTCATAGAGGGTGGCAGTGCGATTTTGTACGCCACAGGGGAGATCTGTTTGATTACCTTAAATGGATCATATCTTTTGGGTGCTAACTTCTTGGATGGGACTTTAAGGTTGAGGTTTTGTGCATCTAACCATACTTCTTGTCCTTTTGATAAAGTTCGAGAAGTTTTGGGTGTTTCAGGGTGACATTGCAGGAGTTTCTGGGCTTTTGTGTGCATCAGAATCAGTTCCTGAAGGCATTGTTTTACTGATGGAACTGCATCATCTGGGAGAGTGATGTTGATTTGGGGGTTCATGCTAAATAAGAGTTGATGTGGTGTATGACAGGTCTTCTCATATTTCCAGGAGTTGTGAGCAAATTCTGCCATTGTCACCACCACATAGTGCAGTCGACAATAGACTAAGCTTGAAGGGATAGTCTGACTGCTAAGTAGTGCTCGAGACGCACTAAGTCGATTATGAGGATAAGAGAGACAACTCTGAAGTGTCGTCCAAGACTTATAGAGTGATGGGTTCCCGCAATATAGGACTGAATCCTATTGCCACCCAGAGTATAGATGATGAACAAGAGTATATTGAGACTACTGAGACAGGAGACTCAACTTGCCATCTTAGGGACAGCAAGGCGTAGCTTATATACTACAAAAGGAACGATGACTAAGCTAGGATACACACTACTAGCATAAGGCCTCCATGAGGCAGACAGCCATCAGATACAAGAAAACATGCAACAAATGCAAGGCCAACATGAGGCTGACAGACACGGAACATGAGGCTACCCTAATAATCATACATAAGGCAAACATAAGGCCGGTTCCAGAACTTACACCAGTACATCGGTTAGTCCGATCCTGGAGGCCAGTAACATCACCCTCCCACTAGTTGTCAAGCCCCTGCAAGACCTGACATGCCACTGCACGATTCTTGGTGCATTCCTTCCATGCCAAGTTGCGCATGGTTGGGTAAGGCGAGAATTGCCCCTTGAGGTGCCCCACCTGCTGCTGCACGCGTGAACTGATGAGCCTACCCTCGCAGATGTTGCGAGCCTCTCACATACTTTCCAGATCCATCTGGAAGAGCTCAATCTTGTCCTGCAAGGTGCTGATGTTGTGTTGTACCTGCTGGTAGCGAGTGATCTCAGCAGTGTAGCCCCAATTGAAGAGGGCATCAGTCTCTGCATGTAGAACAGAGAAGTTGGTGGGCGAGCTGATAAGCATGCACTGGAACCAAGGCATGAGGGGTTCGGCAGGGTTGTCTTTGTTGCAGTTATAGGGGGCTGTGATGTCGCAGATGTAAGGGTCTTCATTAGTATTCTGGCCTTGGAAATAGGCTGCAACCCTCCTGTCCCCCATAAGCTTGACCCAGTGTGCTTTTCTAAAGACCCTGTTGCCAGCCGGGATGCAAATACTCTCGCATGCAGAGTTCCCAAGGGCTGTTTTATAGCCATCAGGTGGGACGTGGTACTCTTGCTCGTGGTTTGCCAGCTTTGCCTTGGTGGCTTCTGCATGCTTGGTGAGAGTCCTAATCCAAGCATCACTTGTGATTTGGTAGGCATCAATGGTGTTGGCAAGTGCGGCGCATATGCCACAGAGGATGGGAATGGGGAAGTCAAACCCTGCAGCCAGGGCATTACACATGGTGGAGAGGGAGAGGTGACCCATGGCAAGTGCATCTGGGTCAAGCTGTGAGCTTTCGTGGGGGTCACAGAGCAGGTGGATGGATAGTGGAGCAAGGCTGGGAGGTGGTATGGGAAGTGGGGAGTCAGACATGGGGGATTTGTTGTGTGCAGGGGACTTGTTGTTGACAGATATGATGTGGAAGAGGATGGGGAGGATTGTTGCAGTGTCAAGGTCCAGATTGAGTCAATGGCAGTGGTAGGAGCAGGTGGGATGAAGACACTCAGCATTGAGGAGGAAGCAGTGGTGGAAAGGAAGATAGATTTTGTATAGTTCACCATCGACCAGATAGACTGTGAAGTAGGGTTGGATGGAGGCAGAGTGATTGTCAAGGGGATCGGTGGTTGGTTCCAGCTTTTATCGATGGTAGGGACACAGAGAGATGTGGCAGAAGCACAAGTGTTCTCGTGAGTGGGATGGAGGAACTTTGTTGAGAAAATGGAAGGTGAAGCTGTGGAGGTTTTGATTGGGTTGGAACTGGAAGAATTTCTTAGGGTTGTATGAGAATTTGTGGTCGGGTGATGGAGGGCAAGAAGTAATGGGAGCCAGTGTGAAGTGCTGGAGTCATTCATTGAGCTTGCGAGGGTTTTTATAAAGGTTAGAGGATGCTTTCAGTGATAGGCTTTTACGATCTGGGGTGCATGTACTTGGCTGGCTGGTTCCCATGTGTTGTCACTTTTGGGATATCCGGCCCATTTGATCAGGTACTGGAGCGTTTTAGACCGTCCATGATGTTGGTGGCTCCTTATCTGCTCCACTTCGTATTCTGGTTCACTGTTGATAAGGTCAGGTGGTGGCCAGGAATAGTTGGGTCTGTGTGCAGTGGTTTCACAATAGGGTGATAAGAGTGACACATGGAAGATATCGTGGATGGTCCAGGTTGGGGGTATGTGTAGCTGATATGCCACAGGGGAGATCTGAGTGGCAATCTTGAATGGACTGTATCATTTAGGCAGTAGTTTTGTTTTCTGGTGGGGAAATTTCAAGTTTTTACCTTCTAACCATACTTGGTCTCCAGGGTTGTATTGGGCTGGAAGGTCAGTTGATTTTTCTGCTACATGTTGTAGGGTCTTAATCACTTGTTCCTGATATGCCCTAAGGCAGTTTATGCACTTCTTGATGGTCTTGTTATTTGATGGTGGCATTGATGGGGGAAGTAGGGTGACCTCATGTCCAAAGAGGATTTGATTGGGTGATAATCCGGTGGTTGTGTTTTGCTGATTGTTATGTACAGCCAAGGCAAGGGACAGCCATTTGGTCCAATATTCCAGGTGTGACGATGTCATGAGGTGGAGGTATTGTTTGACCCATTGGTTTTTCCTTTCTGAAAGTCCGTCTGTTTGGGGGTGAAATGCCGTTAATATATTTTGATTGGTTTCTAGAGCCTTGGCTAGTGTGTGGCTAAAGTGGGATGTGAAGCAGGGATCTCAGTCACTGATTACCTTACTGGGTATGCTGAACCATCTAAAGATGTTATCCATATAGAGTTGTGCAATTCCTGGGCCCATGATGGTGGTGGAGCAGGGTAGGAAGACAGCTGCTTGGGAGCATCTGTGGTCAACAATAGTAAGGATCACGTCATTGCCTTTGTAAGGAGGAAGTCCAGTGATCAGGTCCATGGCTATGTGTTGGAAGGGTCGTGTTCTGTCTTCTGTGCTGATTTGATATAGTGGTGTTTTGTGTTTGTGGGTTTGGTTTTTGTTTTGTTGGCATGTGGCACAGCCTTTGATGTAATTGCTGATCCATTCTTTCATTCTGGTCCAGTGATATTTTTCTTGTGTTCATCTGAGTGTTTCATCTCATCCTGGGTGTCCAGCTGTGGGATGGTCATGGTAGAGGATCATCAGGAGTCATTTAAGGGAATTATCATCTTTGGGAATAGGGATAGTTGAGTTTGACAGAGTTGCTGTAGTCCTACAGTGTTCTGGGGGAATGATAGTGACTCCTTGGTTATCATTACTTCCTTGGTCAGTGCCAGGTGGTTAGGAGAGGGCATCGGCTGCTTCGTTGTCTTTTCCAGGAATATGTTCAATAATGTAATTGTACTTTGCTGTTCATCTGTTGAGGTTGCATGGGGATTTCCAGTATTGTAGGTTTGCGTGGTCAGTACGAATGATGAAGGGTTCATTTGTCCATCCAAGGTATGGTCTCCAGTGTGCAAGGGCCTTCATAACGGCCAGGAGTTCTCGTTTGTAGATGTCATAGTTTCGTTCAGTTGGTGTGAAGGTGGCTGAGTAGTATGTGATGGGGTGTAGGACTGGTTTTTGTTGTTTTTGGAGTGCAGGTGTATCATTATCACCCTGTTGTGAGAGTATGGCTCCCATGCCATAAGCCAATGCGTCACATTGAAGTATGAATTGTTTTTCGAAGTTGGGCTGTGCTAGGACTGGGTTCATGCACATGCATGTTTTAAGTTCTTCAAAAGCCATTATTTGTTATTGCCCTAGTGCCAGGGTGTTGCTTTTTTTGTTAAGTCCAGTAGGGGTCTGGCAATTTTTGAGTAGTTGGGTATGAAGTATCTATAGTAGCCTGTGAATCCTAGGAATTTGTGGACCTCTGTTGGGGTTGTGGGTGTGGGGTAGTCTGCTATGCCCTGGAGTTTCTTTGGGTCCATTTTTACTGTTCATCCTCCTATGACCACTCCGAGGTAATCGACTTCCTTTTGCTCGAATGAGCATTTTTCAGGTTTAAGGTATAGGTCATTTTCCTCGAGCTTGGATAGGATATGATGTGTGTAGTTGTGGTGTCATTTGATATGTTCTTCTTCTGTTTCATTATCCCATTGCTTAGTGTGAATGAGAATGTTGTCCATATAGACAGAGAGCCATCTTTGTGTGATTTCTGGTCTGAATATGACATTCATCATCCTTTGGAAGGTTGCTGGCAAGTTGGTGAGTCTGAAAAACATAACTGTTGGTTCAAATAACCCCTGGGGGGTGAGGAATGCTGCTTTCCATTTGTCACCCTCTTTGATTCTGATATTATTGTATCCCCATCAGATGTCAAACTTGGTGAACAGTGTGCATCCACTGAGACGGTCGATGGTTTGGGATATGAGGGGTGAAACGGTGTGGTCTTTAACTGTCCATTTGTTTACTGGTCTATAGTCTTGCACCAGTCTAAGTTTTCTGTCCTTCTTCTTTATGAAGAAGAAGTTTGCACAATAAGGGGAATCCAAGGGTTGTATGGTGCTGCATTGTAGGTGTTCTGAGAAGAACTTGTCTGCTTCCTTAAGTTCCTCTTGAGTGAGGGGTAACAAGCGTCCAGGTAGTGTGTGGGGTGCTCTGGGTAGTAATTCTATGGTGTGATCCTATATCATGTGTTCAGGTAGTCTTTGGGAGGCTTCTTTGCTGAAGACTTTGCCATGCATGTGATATTCTTTGGGGACCTTGTTTAGGTTTAGGTTTGTTGTAGGTGTGTTAAATGTGACATGGCCAATGTAGTATTGATCCCGGTGTATAGGTCGGGGAACATTTCATGTGCGGGGGACGAAGTGCGCTTTCATATGGTTGATTGCCCTTGCAATGATGGGTAGCTATGTGTAATCTATCCATCCTCTTTTCCAGTTGATTTTGGGTTGGAAGGTGGAGAACCATGGGTATCTGAAGATGGCTTTGTGTTCTCCTAGTTGGGTTAGGAAGAACTGCATATTGACCTTTTGTGTTCCCATTTGAAGGGATAGGTCAGTGTAGTGCATAAGGGCTCCATTTTTGTTTTCAGTTCCATTGACATTGAACAGTGGCTGTGGTTTTTCTAATTGCTTTATGGGGAGCTGTAGCCATTTGGCATATTCTAGGTTCATGAAGTTTTCAGTGGCTCCAGAGTCTACTAAGGCCACTATCTTGGCTCTTTTTGATGCAGA
Source organism: Russula virescens (assembly GCA_003316435.1). NCBI lineage: Eukaryota > Fungi > Basidiomycota > Agaricomycetes > Russulales > Russulaceae > Russula > Russula virescens. The sequence goes on from QFEY01000311.1 coordinate 59,691, forward strand.
ATAGACGAATACATGGACTGTCATTGATTTTCTGGCTGATATATACACTGGGTCCGATTCTGCATAATTTGTACTTCATCTGATCAGTGCCGACCTAATCAGACACTGGAAAAATCCTCAGCTACTCCCATTTGTTGGGCCATTTCTTGTTTCTCCTCCTGGGAGAGTGCTTCTAGCTCCATATGGATGCAGGCTACCCTAGTGGAGCCATCCTTGTGGTTGTATTGTTGCTGTTCGGGGTCGTCTTGGAATCCATTGAATTCCACAAGATTGGCTTGGGTATGTTGTGGGCGTTTCTGGGGACAGTTTCTAGCATAGTGGCCTACTGCTCTGCAATTGAAGCATGCATTGTTGGTATTCTGCATTTGGGCCACATTAGCTCTAAAGCTTTGTCATGGTTGATTCCATTGTCCCCTTCCTTGTCCTTGGGGGCGGCGCCATCCTGAATTGTTTGGTGCATGTTCTCTGCTGAGATCCATTGGAACTGGTCAATTGTTCATCCACCTGGGGGCAGTGGAAGTATTAAATGCCCCTTGTGTGGGCGGCACTTGCCAATTCCTCTGTTGAGGGCAAGGTTGGTTATTCTGCCAGTTCTGATTTTGGGGTCGTGGGTTTCTTCCAAAGTAGTTATTGGTGGGTGGAGGATTTTTAGTGATGACCTGTTGCAGGATTCCTTGAACTGTGATTTGGGATTGTATGATGTTCTCTAGTTTGGTTTTCAGATCATGATAGGTAGTGGGGAGAGATGGATCTGCCAATTTGAGTAGTATGTATTTCGGTAGGTTCTTGATGAATTTTCGACAAGTTTCTGAGTTGTTGAGATCATATTCTGCTTTGATGATGAGGTCCTTGAAGTTGCTAGTGTATTCATTGACAGATAGTCTATCCATCTTGATGTTCTCGATTTCATTGCATGCTTGTTCCATCTCAGTAGTGTCTTGGAATTGCTCAAAGAATTGTTGAAGGAATGCAATCCAAACTAGGGGAATATTGTCGGCAATAGGGTTGAGTGTATCGAGCCAGTCGCCCATTTGTCTGGCCCATGATGTGACTTTCTCTCCTTTAATGAGAGTGAGGGTGAAAGCAACTTTCTTAATTGGGGAGTTGAAGCCTGCTACATCTGAATTGACACGAAGATAGGCTTTGACCTCTTCGATGAATTGTTTGGCTTGTTTTCTTTCCCCAGTGAAGTGTTGAGGTAGGCTTCCTATGGCCTTGACATCTGGGTTTACAGGGACAGGTTGAAGAATATTTTGGTTAGGTGGTCCTGCTGGTCCTGCTGGTCCTCCTGGAGGCAGCCCTCCTGGGGGATTGCCTGGTCCTCCTGATCCTCCTGGGTTTCCTCCTGGATTGGGGTCGTTTGGGTCTGGTTTGCCCAGTGCACGATTGAGATTACTAGTAATCTCTTCTGCCTTCTTCTCTTGGCGAGCTTTCCCAAGAGTTTGGATGATGTCATCCTGTTCGGATATAGTAGTGGTGAGGGTTGTCATGGCCATTTTTGCTATGATCCGTCTCGGGATCATTATCGCGATAGCGATCAAGTGAAGTTCTGATATTCAAGTAAATCAGCAGGGGGAGCTGAGCTCTACCTATGCGTCAAGTAATCTTGTAATAGGACTGAAGATGGTCCTAAGTCAAGTGAAGTCATGTGATTGCCTAATTAGGCAGGAGACCAGACCGAGAGGGCTGGAACAGGTGGTGCACAGACAAGTTGATTGATATAGCTCAATCACTAAGCTCCGTGTAACTTGCAAGTGAACACAAGTTAAAAGTAAATGATCAGAAATGAAGAGGGCCTTGGATGTGCACACAGGAGGTTCAGAGTAATAAGACAAAAACTGAGTTAACTCAGGCTTAGGGCCTAAGTTCAGCACTAGCGCAAGTATAAATACAAGTATACTACTGGCTGACAAATCAGTCTTGCTAAGTGATTAACTAAGCTGACTAAGTGTGATCAGTAATATCAAGTCAGCAATCAGGTAAGCAAAGTAATCAGACAAGGAGACTAGTAAGTAATGAATCAGCGAGTGACAAAGGTATAGTAAGCGAGCTGATGAATCAAGAACAATCAGTAAGTATTCTGACAAACAAATGACATCAGGCTGAATAACAGTATAATAAGCAGACTATGTGAACAAGTATGGTGACAGAGGAACATCATTCAGTACAGTAAGAGAGTGACAAGAAGGAGAACGTAGCAGAAGGTTCTGGAAGTCACATGATGTGACATGTGATCAGTCATGTGAGTGATCACCTGATGCAGCACCTGACCAGTCATGTGATTGGTCACCTGACAAGACATGTGATCTGTCATGTGACAGATCATGTGAGGGTTCTGGAGAAGGTGCAAAGGGTAATGAGTTCCAGAGGTTTAACTGGGAGATGCAGTCAAGGGTACAGGGAAGGTCCATGGGAGGACCAGGGCCAGAGCTTATAACAGTCATTCCCCCGCTAGGAGGGAACTTCCATGTTGCCTCGGAAATAAAATCAGACTGAGCAGTGTCCTCATCTGCTGTAAAGATGGGGGCAAAGTCTGAAGGGTAGAAGGAAGTATCTGAGGTATCATCGAGGAATGGAGAGGGGATTGCAAAGGTCATCTCAAAGGCTGAAAGGAAGTTGACCTAAGGTTGGTGGTTTGTGACAGTGATTTGGGCAGAATGGCTTGTCAGGTTTTTGAGATGGGCATTGACCCAGTGTTCTACCCATGGTGGTTCTCCATTTTGTTGCATACAACTAAGTGCCAGGAGTACTCGGTAATAAGGGACATCAACATGAAGTAGTCCTTTATTCAGAATGCAGTAGCTCTGAAAGGATTTGATGAATGTTTGGGGGTTGTTGTCGCTGAACGTTGGGAGAGATGAGTGCATATGGTCTGGTGTGGTGTGAAGGGTTATAAGGGGAGTTCGGACATTTGTGGTCGATGGGTCGTCCATTATGAGGATTGGAAAGGGTGTATATGCGGGTGTTACAAGTGTGGCAGTAGGGATATTGCCTTGTGAGAAAACAAGGGTATCCCAGTCAGGTGTGGGTTCGGGCAGTTTGTGTTAAGGCTGTAGCGGGCCTTGGACTAGAGAGCTTGCGAGAACGAGGTCAAGCGGACCTAGCAAGCTATCAGAGCAAGAAGAGTGAGTAGTCACTTGCTCTTTGATGCTCTGAGACACGAGTGCGATGGGGAATGTAGAGCGTATCAACAATCCACCCAGCACTGGTGTGGACACAAGTTGGGAGGTTTAATATGAACGAGGTTGGATGATTAAACCTGCCAAGTAGTGTAGCTAGGGACGTGCTTGCTTAACGCTCAAGCTTAAGCAGTATACACCTGTGCCTTTAAGCAGGTAGACTAGGTAGAGTCTTGAAGGAGTGAAGCTAGGCGAGCGACTGAGAGACTCTGTCACACAATTGATGAGAGGAGGTGGGATAGAACGATGGCGATCCCTTATCCTCTAAGCAGACGGTGTGAAGAAGCTACAAGTTGAGAATTAAGTCGAGCTTAGGGCTCAACTTCATACTGAGGACTTCTTAAATACAGGAGGGATCGTAATACTACTAGTACTGATCCTAGGGTCTGGAACGATGCCGGGACACTGCCCGCAAGTATAGTACATATCAGGGACTAGTCAGGACGAGTCATAGACACAGCAAATAGTACAAGGATCCTCAGGCAATCCAGGGAGCCTCATAGGGACGTACCAATCTGTACAGTAGCTCAAACGGAGCAGGACGCATATAGTAAAATTTACATAGACTGTTCTTCTGAACGTACCAAGAGTCTGTCCGTGACACCATCCCCCTCCTTAAAAGGAGGTGTTTCCACACACCTATTCATCCAGAAAGTCATCCAAGTGGGGAACGTAGTCCCCCAACGCCAAATCTTCGTCAGTGATGGACATACCATGAGGCAGCACCAGGGAAGGAGGTGTGAGGGGGCATTCATGCTCATTTTGTTCTGCCTCTCGTGCCTGATGATAGTGGCAATTGTCGAGAGGTTGGTAGTGAAGGTGGGTCCATGGAGCGTGACATCGATGCACCGTGCATCGGACATGGGGGTCAGGACACTCATCTGCAAAGTGGCCTACCTCATCGCAATGTGAACAGCGATTGGCCCGTTGTCGAGTGTTCCTGGCTGCCCTCACCCTCGTCCTGGTTGTAGCTGGGGCTGCCTCACATGTGGTAGGCCCCCTGGGTCTCCTGTTCCCTGTGGAGGTCCCAGGGCCTGACTGGCGCGCTGCATAGTGAAGGGGAAAGGGGACGTCACCTGGTGTCCTGTCTTCCCTCAAGTGGGGTGCCAACTGGAGGAAGACTTGTGCCGCCTCTAGGCGTGCTAAGGCTGCCTCCCTTTCCATGATAAGCCTTCGCCTATAGTCCCTACTGGCCTGAGCTGCATCCCTTGCCTGCTGCTCAGCTCGTTCCAGTGCTTGAAGGTGGCGCTCCTCCTCCATGTCCCGTATGACGGACTGCCTTACCCTCGTGACATCTGCTATGATGCCAAGGTCTCCTAGGTTGGTAAGGCCACGCTCAACTCTGAGGTCAAAGGGATAAGCAAGGGATGCAACAGGGGGAGGTAGAAAGTTAGCAGGAGTGGCTCCTGCATAGGGTCGGGCCTCCAAGCAGTTAGAATAAGTGGGTTGGTTTCTCCCCAGGGTACCTAGGAGTGTGGGTTCGAAGCGGTCGAGGGCAGGACGTACAAAGCGGGCTGTTACCACCTGATGGTAGTCTCCTCCTCGCCAGTGTACATCCTGCTGATGGATTTCAGGGCGGAACTGGTACCAACCTTCTCCAGGGGAGTCACCATAATATTCTCCTGCATAGGTAGGTGGCGGGCATCAAGGGGGCATATCGAGATCGGAGGAGCTGGAGTTAGCTTGAGTAACTGCAGCTATAACACGCTCAATGGCGTCTCCTATAGGGTCCTCAGCCGAGAGGGCCTCTGCATCAGTTACTCCTGCGCTGTGATGGTTAGAGGATGGGTGGTATGAAGGTGGAGACGATGAAGGATTAAGAGTGGGTTGTCCACCCGGCTCTAGTCGTGCTGAGGTGGGAGAGGGTTCAGTGGAGTAGATAGTCCTTGTGCTGGAGGGGACCACAGCACGTAGGGACCCGACGACATTGTGCTGGTACTCCTCCTCGATGGGGACCGCCTCGATTCCGTACTGGGCCCGAGGCCCAAGAACTGCAGGTGTAGGGATTTCTCTAATCGTTCTGCCAGCTGGCGTTGTTGCTGCAGCGTTGTCTGGTCGCGAATGAAGAGAAGACTCGCCTGCAGTCGTCGTAACTTCCTCTCGAGTTTCCTTAGCCTTTCCCTTGTCTTTTCTCGTTGTACTGCTGCTTCCCTGTTCGTCAGGATCCCCGTGTCTCCCCATCCCTCCTTCTCTGACATGTCAATCGGCTGGAATGGTGGGAGAGGCACCGAGGAAAGTGCTGAAGAAGGTGTCACGATCGGTGAGAGAGAGGGCACGGAAGGAGCTGATGAGCTGCTCGACTGGGCTGCGACTGGGAAGCTGGGAGGTGCCAGGTTGGTCAGTGACGCTTAAAGCGTTGGTAGGTGTGCCGGTACTGGGAGGTGGAGAAGATGTATGCAGTGCCCTCCTCTCCTCCAACTGCAAAGATGGCGTAGGGGGCTCTCTCACTGTTGTAGTGGCAGCAAGGGTGATGTTCCTCCGTGACCAGGGTGAAGATTGGACTGAAGTAGGTCCAGAAGATGTCCTCACACCTGGCCTGGAGATATCCGTCGTCGTAATCCTCCCCAAGTGGATACTCTCCCTTGGGATAGCTAAGGTCTCGGGGTTTAGTTGGAGGACGCGGTTTAGGTAGTCTTGTGGGCTTGCCAGCAGTCTTGCGCGTTCTCTGTCTCCCCAGACTGGAATGAGTATGTGAACAGGGGTGGCAGTAGGGTTTGGAACTGGGAGAGGAGCGTCTGACTGGGCAGGCGAGGCAGAGGGTTCAGAAGGTGGTGGAGAAGACATGCCGTTTGTCTTAGTCCTTATAGCCCTTATATAAAGTTGGGTTGGAGTCTTTGCCAGTAGCTGGTGTCCTTGGAATCTGTTTCTGTACGTCCTACTAGTCCTAGGATTAGGAGGCACTGTCCTTGAGTTTTGGTGGCGTCCTTGATTTGTTTTGAGGGTCCTCACCGCCTTGGGATTGTGCCGGTGGAATTCCTGGACTAGTTGTGGCGCTGAGAGGTTTCTCTTTGGCTCCCAAGAGTTGTGTGCTGCGGAATATCCCTTCCAAGCCACTAGGTATTGTAGAGTGCCTCTGTGTCGTCGAGAGTCAAGGATAGTGTCCACTTCCCACTCCGGTTGGCCTTCCACTAAATCGGGAGGTGGCTCTGGGTAGTTGGGACCATGTTCCATCGTCTCATGGTATGGGAGAAGCCAGGTGGCATGGAAAGCATTGTGAATCTTCCATTGAGGCGGTAGGTTAAGTCTATATGTCGTTGGACTGAGTACCTCAGTTATTTTGAAGGGCCCGTATCGCCTTGGGCGTAGCTTGACAGTGGGATGCGTTGTCTGTAGGTTCTTGCCTTCTAACCAAACATACTGGTCCTTTTGGTAGGGCGTGTGCGTCGAGGGTTTTTTAAGTAGCTCTTGTGCTCGTCTGATGGCCTCCTGAGCATCTTGTCTAGCCCTTTTGAGGTACTTCTTTCGTTCTTCAATGGCAGGAATCATACTGGGTCGTTCCGATTGCTGGGCCCTTGGAATGAAGCCCATCCAGAGTTCGTAGGGTGCCTTTTTGGTTGTGTCTGAGGTGCATGCATTGATCACATATTGCACAATAGGTAACCAATCAGCCCAATCATCTTGTTGGAAGTTGCAATAGATCCTAAGAGCTGTCTCGACGTGCTGATTGGTCTTCTCTGCTTGTCCGTCTGTCTGTGGGTGGTAGGCTGTACTAAGGTTCTGTGACACGCCCAACTGTTTGCATAATTCTTGCCAAAAGGTGGATGTGAACCGTGGGTCTCTGTCTGAGATAATTTTGCGTGGTAAGCCTACAAAGGGGAAAACTTGGTCCTTGAAGAGTTGTGCAACTCCCTGTGCGTCGATCGTCTCTTTGCATGGTATCAGGATGACTCCTTTTGTGCAGTCATGATCCGTAATTGTCATGATGGCATCATACCCTTGAGACCTGGGTAGCTTGGTGATAAAGTCGACTCCAA
>QFEY01000312.1:0-80852 GCA_003316435.1 Russula virescens
TCCCCAGCGAAGCGACGGCTAGACAGACCGAGACAAAGTCGCTGACGTGGGATCCTCCCTCCCCCTCCTCCCCCCGCCCCGCGCCTCTTCTTTTCTTTATAGGTTTTTGGACCGTCCCATGTTTCTCCGTTAAGCAAATCGAGCTGTCATTCGGCGGATATCGCTTCGCGATCAACGCGAGCGATTTTTACCTTGGCCGCGTGAGCGCGAGCTCCACGGACTGTGTCGGCGGTGTGCTGTCTATAGGCAATGGCTTGCCTTCGAACCTCGCCATCATTGGCGATGAATTCCTCAAATCTTGTGAGTTCCTGGGGCGGCGTGGACGACTTTGGCCCATCGTTTACCCCGTTTAAACGTTTTCCAAAAATTAGGGTACTCCACATATGATTACGGGAACGGGGCCAGAGTTGGCTTCTGGCCTGACGCGAACAATGAATATTATGAATAAAAGCGGGGAATTTTGGCTCAAGCGCGCATTATCTATCTACCGCAGCTCTACGTATCCTCATATCAAATCTCAACTTGAAGCTGTGGCTCTGTTCTCGAATTCCACGTGCTATATAGAGATAGTAGACCAGTAAAAAGTGGCTTTACATGCCCCGACGTAATTTATTAAATCTTCCTGAGCTCGAGTTCTACGACCCTTCGATAAGAATGGGCTAGTGCGTCTTGGGTTTTGCGCCCAGTTTCTGCCCACCAAACACCTTGCGGCGTTGCTTGATCATATGCGCATACATCGGATACAAGCCTGCATAGAAACCAATACCAAAACCTCTTCCGTGAGCATCGGGAAGAACGCAGGTACCAAGATGCCAAAAAAGGCAATAAAAGATGAATGGCAATTCAACTCACCTGGCCACCAGGCAACAAAGAGCACGCCACGAAGAAGGGTGTAGGCGTCCCACTGTGGGATCGGCCGCATAGAGAACCAGGAGTTCCCGCTCGCGACGGAGATGGGAAGCGTGGCGAGATTGACGAGGGCCTCGGAACCGGCACCGGTCGGGTACAACACGAAGAAAGTCGAGTAGCGTGCCCAGAGGAGCGGTGCAAACTCCCATCCTACGAGCGAAGCGGCGTAGAAAGTGTAGCGAATGACTTCGGTAAGCGCCCACGAGAGCACCATGCTGGCGTAGAACGGGCTACGTTGTGCCTTTATTTTTTCCGCCACAACCCCAATGCAAAGTAGAATAGATGATAAGATCGTCAGTTGCTGTTATGGAAGGGGGGGGAACACGCACGGAATGAAAACGGTCGGCGATGTACCAGACTGAGAAGAGCCGGCTGGCGACTTGCACGGTGGTGGTCGGCAGCGGGCTCCTCACCAGTCCAAACAGCACATGCAACACCTCGAGCACCGCGGCGCTCTGCACGATGGCGGTCGTCGAGCCCACGGCATCGTACGCTGTGCACGCGCGCTGGTAGAATGGTACGAGGTGCGCGGGGATAATCGATGGCACCCAGACGAGGGGAGGGATGCTACTCGGCTTCTTGAGGGACCCCAAGAGAGAGTACGTCGATGTTGCGGACGTCAAGGACGTGCGCCCGGTGAGGTGCGCGAGTGTGCGGTATAGCACGAGCGTCCAGCCTGCTGCGGAAAGCACGTTGTATGCTACGAGATAGGCCCTGACTACGGCTCCAGAAGATCTAGTGGTGGATGAATTGGAGCCGGCGCCGCCACTCCTGGCACTCCTATCGACGCCACTGTGTTCTGTGGTGTTTTGATATGAGAAGAAAGTTAGTTTGCTGATGATGATGACGATAAGGGCGAACAGAAAATAAAATTCGAGAATTTGTTGAAGAATCAGAACACGTTCTTACCCTTGCTATTTTTCTGTTGATTGGCCTGCGCTCGAGCAGCTACTGGTCGAGAAGACATGATGACGCAAAGGCTGGAGACAAACAGGCGCCTTTCCGAGGAGGTTCCGTGTTTACGGCGATGACTAATAGACGGCGCAATTTGATGCCGAATTATCCTAATCGGGTAAGGAACATCACGCGGCGACAGCGGCGGCCGTCAGAGAAAAAAACATGGCTAACTGAAAAACTTATTCGGACGGCGTTTCTCAATTCAAAGAAACCCGTCCTTCCGAGTTTGCCGGCTCTAGACCATCAGGAGGCACACGAATTCATGGATTACCAACAAATAAACAAGGGAGAAGAGTAGGAGAGAGAGAAAGAGGAAAAAAGAAAAAGAACAACACGGGAGTTACAAGGAGGGCGCACCATTACACGGGCATATAAACAACTAAACTAACCTAGTGACATATATGGTGGTCGAGAAGGCAACAGAACTACAGTAGTTGGACGCTAACGAGCCGAAGTCAAACGAACATGCATCAAATGGAATGATACGCACACGGGCAACCGAGCGCGCCATTGCGCCCCCCAAAACATTGACGGGGGCTGATCGTCTGCGTTGACCTTCCGCTCCTGCCGCACCCCCAGCTCCACTCATCTGAATTAAGGCTTCCCACTCAATCTTTCGACTCCTCGGCGGCCTTGGTCCCATCGCGAGTGGCGGCAGATCTATTTTCGTCACTGCCGCCCGCCGGTGGGACAGTCGTGCCTCCTGAGCTCAACATCTGGGACTGGCTAAGTGCCGCCCGCAAAGCCGCGTTCTCAATGCGCAGCTGGTCGACGAGAGCACGACACTCTTCCCATCGTCGATTTGCCTCGTCTGCAGAGGCTAGTGCGGCATCCAATAGCTGAGAACGCGATTCTAGTGCTTTAACGTGTCTATGGTTCGAGATCCGTATATCAGACACGTGAAAAAAAAAACAATGACTAAGGGGTGGGGGTGGAGGAGATAAGACGTACTGATCTCTGCGTTCACGGAATGCACGCTGTGCCTTACGATTCTGCTCGGCGCGTTTGCTCTGACTAAGCGTGCGGGTTGTCCCCGCAGACGTAGGAGAGCCATTGGAGACCTGGGTTTGGGAGCGTTGTTCTCCAGGTTCTGTATGAGGTGGAGGGGCCAGTGCATGCGGCGGCGGGAGGCCAGCCGGATATTCTCCAGGCGGGTACTGATAGCCGGGGGGAGGGATGACATGGCCAGTAAGGTGCGGAGGAGGGACTAGGGTGTGCGCAGGGGGTAGGGTGTGCTGCATGGCGGCTGGTGGAGGTGGAGGAGGAGCGGATTGAAGAGTTTCCGTGCTTGGAGGAGTTTTACGCTTTCGTGAACGGGTGGTTTGAGATTGAGTCACCGAAGGGGGTTCTTGTCGGAGACGCATGGTTTGTATTGTACCCTGTTGTGGCTGTTGCTGTTGCGGCTGAGGCTGTTGTTGCTGTTGCGACTGCTGGGACGCCGGCTGATCGGAAGACGAAGTATTTTGTGAAGGCTGAGCGTTTGGCGTATTTGGAGATGACTGCGCATGGTAAGATGATTGAGCTAACATGTCGATGGAAGGAAATTTGGTTGGGTCAACGGGGAGGGCGTATTAGTAAGATTTTCCTCTCTCCGGCTTTGGCCGAGGGTACTCACGCTGTCTGGTTCCTTCTTTGCGTTGCATTTCGTGCGCGCTGCGTCCGTTCAAATGAGCTGATAGGGACAGGAACCTAGGGCCAGAGAAAAAAACGGTGCTGGACCAGCAGAATGCCCTTGGGATGCTAGATTACTCTGGCGGGGTGGTCGAGGCAGGTTGCTTATGTACAAATAATCATCCCTCGAAAGGGCCGTCCGTCACCCCACGTCGGCTTAGTCAAAATCACGATCACGGACTGCCCCGAAAGAATGGTGCCCCGGTTCTTTCGGCGCGCTCATCATGTCAGCTGCTTACGGAAGATGGCTGAGCTTGAATTTGATTGACGCCGATCGAGGGGTTCCAGAGTGGCCTTAATAATAAACCGTGGGAACGCAACACGTAAACTTGTCAATGGGTGTCCGGTGTCCCTCTCCCGCCCAAGGTCACCAGGCCACGCGGTTGTCGACACTCAACCCGACCCGTCGTTGTCTTTGCCAGCCTCGAGTGCGGCTCATTCCTCTACCTTTCTTCCTTCTCTCTCCTTTCCTCCTTTATATCCTCGCCCCGTCTCTCCTATGGCTACCCAGTCCCAGGATCCTCCCCGTCCCGTCTCACAACAACAATCCTCAAAACCTCCTACAAAGCGTTCCCTTTTTGCCCGATCTTCTGCCAAACGTCGGTCCAAAAATAAGGAAATTCAGTCAGCTCCACCTCCCCAGATCAGTTTGGACGGTCAATCATCCCAATCCGACAATCCTCCTAACGCGCCGTCTGTTCCCACCCCCCCAGAGGCAGCCGCAGCCCCTTCCTCGTCCCCCCCTGCTACCACCGCCCAGAACGGTCACACCATCTCTCACCCTGCGGCCTCCAATCCCAGCGCGAGTCCCCAGCAAGATGAGTCTGTCCCGACCCCTTCTCAATCCCAAACGAACCAGGCGCCAACTCAGCCGGTGACGACTTCGTCCACGACCGTTGCATCGTTACCGGATAGTTCAACGCCTTCCGCCCCCGCTGCTTCTGAATCTACCGATGATCCCGACCGAGAGAAGGAAAAAGACAAGGGATCCCTTTCAACCACTCTCACGGGTACTCATCAAACTCGTGTTTCGCGGAAAGGCGCGCAGACTGCCTCTGAAGGCGCCCACTCGTCTACCGCGGTAGAACAACCTCCCTCTCCAAAATCCGCGGCCAAGCACAGGGTCTCAAAGTCCCCGTCTTCTCCCCGCGTGTCTTTCATTTCTCGCATCTTCCGCTTCCTGGTGCCATGTGTTGCCCCCTCACACCTCCTAAACGAGGCCGCCAATGAGGTAGTTTCTGATCCTAGCTCCTCCGCTACTGCGCTGCGCGAGAAATCTTCAGCTCGTGATGCCGAGAAGGACTCGTCGTTGCGTCCCGTCCAAGAAACCCCTGTAACAAATGACTCTGTTTCGGAGCAACCCCATCCTAACGCTGAGCTGGCTCCTTCCACATCCGGCCTCGTTCCCGAGTCAGGTCCTAGGCCATTACATGTAACCCCTCCGACAGTCGCTACATCGGATAACGATCTGGATATCATTGTCCCTCCGACCCCAACAAAGGTCGTCCCAGAATCCGAGACAGGCGGCGTCACGTCTAGCGCTGTCGTTCCTCCCGGTTCAACCGCTGAGGAGATGGCTCACCTCCGTACGCTGCACGCTCATGAGTCGTCATCTGGGGATGAGAGTGACGGGACGAGTTTCACTGAGGACGAGGAGGTGGAGGACGTTCCGGGCATCGACGATGCTGAGGATGACGAGGATAGGTTGATCCTGAGTGGGGGTGCGGGGATACCCATAGGTCCCGTAAGTGCTATAACAGTAATATCTACCATGCTTCATCTATTTCAACTCTTCCCAAGGATGGTGTTCCACGGCCGCTCTTGCCCCCAATCGCCCCTCAACACGTGGGACGCAAATGCCTAGTTCTTGATCTTGACGAGACATTAGTGCATAGTAGTTTCAAGGTACGCACATACATATTTCGCACTCTGATAGACTTCGATGCCGAGCTTTCCTGTCCAGTCGATTCAACAAGCTGATTATGTCGTACCCGTCGAAATCGAGTACCACTGGCACAATGTCTACGTCATCAAGCGCCCGGGCGTAGACAACTTCCTTAAAAAGATGGGCGAAATTTTTGAGATCGTCGTATTCACAGCAAGTTTGAGCAAGGTTTTTCCCTCACGTTCTCGATGACTTCCACCCTTGTCTCACGGCAATTGCCTAGTATGCGGATCCCGTACTGGACAAATTGGATGTTCATCACGTCGTGGCACATAGACTTTTCCGAGAAAGCTGTTATAATCACAAAGGAAATTATGTCAAGGTAATTTGTTGTGCTGCCATTTGTGTCGGAGGTGTCATACAATGACAATTTGCAGGACCTCTCACAACTAGGTCGTCCAATCACTGACACGATCATCCTGGATAACTCACCAGCATCCTATATTTTCCACCCAAACAACGCTGTTCCGGTCTCTTCCTGGTTCAACGACCCTCATGACACGGAGCTCACGGACTTGTGTCCATTCCTTGCAGACTTGAGCTCCTCAGACGATGTACGGGGAGTACTAGATGGTGGTCTGTAGACTGGCACCCATGCCGACCGCGGTACCCTCCCTTTGTTCATTTCTCTTGGTCGTTTCCGGTTAATTGGTACATACAAATCAATTCTTTATACCCTGCAATCCAAGTCAGTCACATTCGTATCAGCTTCGCTTCACCACTTGCGCAATTGCACACTGCTTTCCCCTCCAAGCCTCTCATACCTGCCAGTGGCACCAAGTCCCCACGCCAAGCATTTCCCTCTTCATTACCGCTGTCTTCCCCGTCCTTTTTCTTTTTGGTGCTGCTGGTTGACTACCCTGTCACATCGGAACACACCCCTCCTCCGTACACGCCATGTCTTGTATACTTCCCACACTCGTTTTTGACATTTTCCCTTCTCTTTCTTTCTCTCCCGCAGTCGGGGGAGTCGTGTACCCCTCTTTTACGTTGCTTTCAAACCTCCCATGACCAACTTTGTATCCGTCCTCGTTGCCTGCTCTCCGCGACTACTCATTTCCATCTTTCATTCATTGAACCCTTCACCGCCACAGGGTATATCGCTTCTCAGCTGTATGTCAACCCCGTTTGGACTTTCAGGTTCTGTCACCTTGCGGTGCTGAGCTTGCTTTTGTCTTGCCTACAGTTTCCTTACCTTTTCTTTGCTCTTATATTTTCTACCCTTTCAACCAACCTTCTATCACTATTCACGAACCGGTTACGAAGAGAAAACAACCAATGCGATGACTCCTTTTGCCTAATCTTGATGTCCGATCCAGGTCCGCTCTATGCGGAATGGAGTAAGGCGGAAGGCGGCCAGCCTGTATATTAGCCTTGGCGTTGGCATGCCAAGGATTGAAATCCAAAGGGATCAAGGTAAATCTTCAACCCGAAAACAAAGGCGCAGCACGTGCTGCGCACCAACGTAATCCTTTCATCTAGATCGAGTAACAATGTCCTTTGATAACGTCGTTGTGGCCAGGTGATGTGGGAACTAACGGAGGCGAGGATTGTCATGGCGGTCTTGCAGGTACCAAGTATGGGACGAGCATGCATGAGATTTGTTGTTCATGCCCCAAGTCAACGATACCTGCGCTCCTGGGTCACTGTCATCGGTCACGTCACGAGCTCAATGCAGTGTCCATTTGTCTGCCACAATGCGTCAGCACTACGGTACTGTGGGAAGTAAATATCGGCGTCTAGTTGCGTTATTCATTCGGTTTCACAATGACGGTATCATAGTAACTTCTCCTCCCACTTTCTCTCCCCAAAACTTGAAGTCGGCGGCTCAACTCGTGATGCATGATGTGTGGAGTCGAAAACCCGCTCTAAGCCCACCGTATCCACTCGCAAAACTCGTTCGCCGTCACGTCATCGTCTATATTCCATTCGAAGCGTCCGAATCTTTCACGGCAGCTCCGCTCTCACTGGGATATGATGTCCTTGATCGCAGCAGACTCTCGCGCTGAGCTACGACAGAAACAGAAAGCGATTGATATGGCATTGTATATTACTTTTTTACTTTTTTCAGTGTTCTCGGGGTCACCTACTATGATGTACGCTCCCAAGTATGCTAATCGCCGACGAACCAACGTCCAATGTCCTCTTTTGGGCGTATCTCGTGTCCGCGGGGCTATTAGTAGCACACACGGTTAAATACTGTGCCGTGCCGTAGCACAGTACCGTTTTGCAGGAACTCGAAACCGCGAACTGAAAATGGAAATCTTGATCAGGGGTCGGTGGTCCTGCTAGTGAGTGCGTCGACGACACTGGGACTTCTCGCCGGCGGCAAACTTGAAAGCAAAGCCAACGCCTACGATCCGTTTTGCTCGTCATCGTCCCACCCGCTTTACTTCCCCGCTCCTTCCCTTGATTTTTTTTGCGTTGGAGAATCATGGGCATCTATTCTGATTATATCTTCGAATGTCTAACTGGGTGTCCTGCGCCCATCGGCGATTCTAAGCTTATCATCTGTATCTGCAATCATCTCTCTCTTCTCAGCCCGAACACCATTCAAAGATACCATGACTTGGCTCTCTATGTATACACCCCGGTTGTTTAACGGAACTGCGGCGATATGTTCTTTTTCTGTTTTCTTTTTTTGCTCACACCCAACCCTGGGTTTGGGGTTTTATTTGACAGTGTGATTTCTGCCTGTGATACACCCAAAAGGTGGTCAACTGCCATGTCATTGGTATAGTATGCCGCTCTCCACTCTGCCTATTAGTTGTATTTGTATGAACTTACTATGAAGTGGGAGAAGAAAATTTTATTACAGAGTCTTAAGAGTGAATCCTGTAACTTAAGTATAAGAATAATTTTCAGGATCAGGAGATGCAAAAAACTTATTTATAATAGTATTATAAGTGTGAGGGAACATATATTATAAATATGCCTTATCTAAAGCCTCTGAAATTTATGATTTAGATAAGGAGAAATAGTTAAGGCAAATATGCTTCAGAATAAGAATTGTCACTATTTTAGATATTAAAATTGCAGAGGCAGATAAAGAAAATAAGCATATAAAAGGCATTCATTATCTGACAAGCATAGAGAAAAAAAAGTTAAAAGACTTATAAAACTAAGTGAGCAAAAGACACTTCCAGAAAAGCACAGAGGGAAAGACAAGTAGGGAAGTGCACGGGTAACCTGCGGGTACTCACAAGCATACCCGTACCCGTACCCATGCTTACCCGTACCCGTGACCCACGGGTTTCAAGTTACGGGTCAAGGCAGGTATGGGTAACCCGCCATCCCCCTGTGTATGCATCATAAACCACCAGCTCCTGCACCTAAAAAGACCCGCAATTGCGGGATCCTTTGAGTGCAGGAGCTAATAGTAATGTTGCTTGTCCATTTTGTTGCTGTCATCATTGGCATTCGCATTGGTGAGTGCACTTGTGTTGGCAGCGTCCGTGTTGACTTGTTGGCATTGCGGTTGTATTTGCGCTGGCGGGCGGCATTCACATTCGCATAACTCGTTGGTGTTGCATTTGCCCTTGCGCTGGCGGGCAGTATTCGCATTTGCATTAATTTGTTGGCATTGCATTTGTACTTGTGCTGGTGGGTGGCATTTGCATTTGCGTTGGCCTCGTTGGTGGTGTTCGGGTTCAGGTTCGAATTTGTCGGTTTGCGTTTGCGTTGCGGCGTACGTGTTTGCGTTTGTGTTGGCCTCATCGTCGGTGTTCGGATTCGGGTTCAAATTACGTTGGTAACGTTTGCGTTTGCATTGGCCTCATTGGCGGTGTTCAGGTAAGGGTGAGGGTGAGGGCGAGGGCTCGAATTGCGTTAGTTTTGTTTGCGTTTGCGTTTGCGTTCCGTTCATGTTAGGGTTGTGTTCGTGTGTGTGGCATTCGTGTTTGTGGCGTTCGGGTTCAAACTTGCGTTCGTGTTTGGTTTTGCATTTGTGTTGCGTTCATTGCGTTGCGTTTGTTTCTTTGCATTGCATCGTATTGGCGTTGGCGTTGTGTTAGTTGTGGCGTTGCGGTTGCGGCGTTCGAGTTCGAGTTTGCTGCATTTGCGTTTGCAGCATTCGTTTTGATGTTTATGCTATCGCGATTGCCATCGGGGGGCAGGGGCAGTGAGAGCTCGTGGAGCGTTGACAAGTTTCGATTTTTGGTTTGAGTTTGGCTTCATTTGGCTTCCTCGTCCGTGAAAACTGTGGCAAAATGGAATGAAAAAGTGCACGAACGCACGAGACCGGTATGTTGGCGACACACTCAATGATACAAAGGCCAAAAAGAGGTATAAGTAATGTAAATAAATGTTGTTTAAGCAGATGAAAAAGACATGACTTAGCATGAGCACATTGATGCACATGGGTTGGCACGGGTCACGGGTAACAGCCAGCGTGACCCGTACCCGTACCCGTAACCCTTGCGGGTCACAAGACCCGTGATTTTCCCTAAAGACAAGTTAACACACTTAGGGAAATCAGCAAGACAAGGATATTGTTGTTTACCTTGATACCAGTTGGCTGAGTAAGCTGCTTGGATTCTGGTCAGTTATGGTTGGTCACAGAGAACCTTAAGAAAGATTTGAAGTCCTAATTTAACTTTATTTTAATCATGTGTTCCAATTGACTTGACACAGCACATATGGATGACAAATTATGGTGGCACATCCTCTGCCAAGAAATGCTGATTTCAAGCACCAACACCAACTTAAACTCACAGTGTAACAATCCTTAAAATCTTTGAAGGGAGTCTCTCAGTTCTTGGTCTTTTTGCTCCAAAAAGGTGTTATTTGAAATCTATAAATGACTACTTTCACCTCAAATTTGAATCATTTTATTATGTTTCTTTGTTAAGTGTATATATATCATAACTGGAATCCAAGTGGCTTACTCAGCCATCTGGTATCTGGGTGAACAATAGTATTTACAACTAAGAAGCACAAAGGGAGAGCATAAAGGGAGAGATAAGCTAACATATTAAAAGAAACCAACTGGGAAAGAGATACTCACTTCCTGAAGAGAATAAAAGGGAGAGGTAAGTTAAAACTTTAAATAAACTGTAAAGGAACACTTACTCTTTAGAGAGCACAAAGAAAGAGATAGGCCAAGACACTAAGAGAAATTAGCTGAACAAAGGGCACTCACAAACTGCAGAGCATAGAGATACAGACAAATATAAAACATGAAAAGAAATAATTTGGGTGAAAGACACTCACAAAATAAAGAGCACAAAGGGAAAGACACCTACTTTCTGAAGAGCAGAGAGGGAGATAACTTAAGACACTAAAAGAAACTAACTGGGCAAGAGGCACTTACAAACTGCAGAACAAAGTGGGAGAGACAAGTTAAGACACTAAAAGAAAATAACTGAATAAAAGACACTCATAAGCTGGAGAGCATAGAGAAAGAGGCAAGTTAAAATACTAAAAGAGACTAATTGGCTTCTTTTAGCATCTTAACTTGTCTCTCTCTGGAGTCTGTACACACTCTCTGTGCTCTTCAGGAAGTGAGTGGCCTTTGTCTAGGAGCACTTACTTTCTGAAGAGCAGAGGGGGAGAGAGGCTAGCATATCAAAAGAAACCAACTGAGCAAGAGGCACTCACACATTCTGAGGGGTAGAGAAAGAGAGACAAATTAAAACACTAAAGAAATCAACTTATCAAGAAGCACTTGCTGTCCAAAAAGCAGAGAGAGAGAGAGAGAGAGAGAGAGAGAGAGAGAGAGAGAGAGAAAAGTTAAGAGTTAAGATATTAAAAGAAATTCACTTCCTGGAGTGATTAAATGGAGAGGCAAGTTAAGTTACTAAAAGAAACCAACTGGGCCTGAGGCACTCACTTTCTAAAGAGCACAGAGAGCAAGAGAAGTTAAAGCATTTGAAGGAACAACCTGGCCCCTGGGCAAGAGACTCACTTCCTGGGAAGCAAAGAGACAAGTTAAGACACTAAAAGAAATTAACTTGGCAAGAAACACTCACTTCCTGATAATTATAAAGGAAGAGACAAATTAAGACACTAAGGACAGATAGACATAATACTGAGCAATGACGTTGTTTCAGCAAGAAGTAATTCAGAAAATGATCTTACCCGTCTGAATTGGTCATAGTTGGTGAACACCGCCATCACAGGAACCTGAAAATCCGTCATTTTGGTCCCCAGTTAATAAGCTAGCGTCTAGACGCACTATTCATTCCGGACAGATATCGCCGAAATGCTTTAAATCCAGCGAGGGCCGAGCATTGTCAATCGGAACGCAATACCTGAAAGAGCAATGTGTAAACTTACAAGCCCGAGGACACCAAGGAACTAACCATATCGCATGCGATCTATCGTTCGATCGCAGCTTACACGATCTGCGATTGACAAACTCTTGTACTTGAACGATCTTCAGCTCGCTGCTATCGCCTGTTTCGAATCTACGGGAGTCGTAGAAAACATATCCTTTATGACTCGTGAAGATGAATTCGTCCTCGATGTTGTGCTCGCTACGCTATACAAGCGGAATCTTCACGACCAGCCGCCCTGACAAGGATAAGCTGACCCAACCTCTGCTGAAGGGTCGAGTTGAACCTGAATAGACGATGAGAATAGACGATGAGATCGACAGCGCCACTAGAAACGAGAACGTACCCGACTCGGACATTCAGCTCCCCATGGCTCAATGCAGTAAATCTCTGGACTCTCTGTAGTGTCGTTGTAGAATGGTGGTCTTCCCCGCATTTGGTTTTCCAATAACGAGGACCCGGAACCGGACATAATCGGGGAGTTTTGGAAGAATCTGCGGTGCATCCATAATAATATCGAAGTGTTGGGAGATGTGATGGACTGGATATGCGTGAGATTGCTAAGTATTGCGGCGCGTGAGACGAGCCGGATCTATCCTCCTTGCGTGCGGGTCCTGAATATGTTGTACAAACGGGATACAAACACCGGCCAGCTGGCAGAGACGGCGTAGGTTTGAAACGTAACATGTGGTATGGTTCGCGGACGAATTCGACCTCTTGATGTGCTTCGCGATGCACCAAATACAAGGTTCAGTGGTACGGGAGTGTGATGGATAAGGCAAAGACAATGATTCACCAAAGCGTCCATGACAAATAATTTCTGGTGGCTATGTTGATACGCTTCGAGCTGCCAGATTCCGATCCGTCGGATTCCGTCCTGAGTCCTGAGTCAGGCTCGTTTCGCGGATTTTTGGCTGGGCTTTATTTGTTCTTCAGCCCATGGGCATCGTATGACGTCCTTTCTATGTGCTAGCAGTGTGCTAGCACCGTAGTACTGGGTGGG
Source organism: Russula virescens (assembly GCA_003316435.1). Classification (NCBI taxonomy): domain Eukaryota; kingdom Fungi; phylum Basidiomycota; class Agaricomycetes; order Russulales; family Russulaceae; genus Russula; species Russula virescens. Next base: position 12,761 of record QFEY01000312.1, read on the forward strand.
AAGTAAGTGTCAGCGTTTAGTTGCGAGTTGCGACGATTATGTCATAGTGGCTTCAAGTTGTCCTCCCTCTTCTTCCTAAAGAGCGGTCAGCTCGTGATGGTTGTATGTGTCGAGAACCCGTCTAAGCCCACCATATCCACTCCCAAAACTCGTTCGCTGCCACGTCATCGTCCGCAGTTATTTTGAATCATCCGAGTCTTCACAGTAGCTCCGCTCTTGCTGGGATATCCATGATCGCAGACTCTCGGGCTATGCGTGCTTGGTATGACAGAAACAGAAGCAACGGTGGTATTGTATATAATTTTTCAGTGTTCTCGGGGTCACCTACGTGCGTTCCCAAGTATGCTCTCGGCGAACTAATGTCTTCTTTGGGGTATATCTCGTGCTCGCGGGGTTAGTAGCACGGTTAAATACTGTGCCGTACCGTTTTTGCAGGAACTCGAACCGCGAAAATGGAAATCCTGGTTGGGTGTCGGTAGTGGTAGCATAAGCGCGTTGACCTGAGACTTCTCGCCGGCGGCAAAGCAAGGCCCACCTTCATCCGTTTTGCTCGCCATCGCCTCATCCGCAGTCGCCACCCCTTACTTCCCCGCTCCTTCATTTTTCGCTAACGAGACAATCCCTATATGCCCCTGGAGTCATCACTCTGCGGTTGCTGTTGGAGCCCCCTGGGCCCCTTGCCGCACCATTTTTTGAGACGTTGGACACTTGGGAACCCCAGTCTCGCGCCCATCTACATCTACAATCACCTCTCTTATATCCGATCTCTTTTTCTCAATCCGAACGCCATTCAGATACTATGACTCGGCTCTCTACGCATGCACCCGGTTGCTTAACAGAAATGCGGCGATATACTCTTTTTCTTTTTTGCTCACGCGCGACCCTGGGTTTGGGGTTCTATTTTATGTGACAGTGTAATCGCCAGTGGTGATGCGCCCAAAAGAAGGTGGTCAGCTGCCATGTCACTGGTACGCTACCCTACACTCCGCCGGCTAGGATGAAGTAGGAGTTCATCAAATAATTCAGATCCGTTTGATCCTTTCGGTAACATGTGGGGTACAAGTGCCCAATTATGGGGGATTGTGGTATCCTCGGATACGTAATGCCGCTTTGGATATAGTGAAACGTAAGCAAGACAACACGCCACAAATATGTCGCGCGACTAGGCTGGATGCACTCTTATCATGTGATAATGATAGCGTGAAACAAGAAGGAAGTCAGGGTTGTGGCGCCACGCCATGATATCGTGAGCTGTGCTGACCAACGAACAGGCTTTTTTCTTGAATACCCTCGTCATTTGACGCCAGTACAGTACGTTCGTCGGTTCTTCTGCTGTTCTGCTGTTCTGCTTCTTATGACCCCTTCCGAAGATTGATTTCGGTGCGCGCGCAACTTCACACCGTGATGGCACGTTCCGTTGGTTCCAGAATCCCATAAACGAGTCTGTCGTCATAAACGCCGAACGTAACGTGCAACCCTTAAGCCTCGGGGTACAGCAGGCGGCTTTTCTCGTCTTTCATTTGTGATCGATCGCCAGTCCCAGATAACCATAGACGGTGAAGAGTTCGTCTCGTTTCACTAGGTCATACCCTGTAGCCTGAGATGTGTCTCTTTGACATTACCAGCTTCGTACTCTCTTTTTGCTACTCAATGTAGTTGGTTAAGATCTAGATCCAGGTCGCAAGGGTCGATATCTGTGCCTTTTCAGGATCATCAGGCAACTCCACTCGCAACTCCGTAGGGCAGGACTAGGATGCATGTGGAAATTATATTCATTAATTCCCAACACTCCTATGTCGGCCTGATCTAACTCCGTGATTCTTCTTTCTCTTTTGTCTAAGGGGTGGTCAGTAAGGAGAAAAATATTCGCTGGGGCAACTCAGGCTCTGGGATATTCCCACTGGGTAATCACGTCCTGGTCGGCATCACTCAGGCTCATCAATGGGTTTTATTCTTGTACCCTTCCCGTCGGACCAAAGACAATCCCGTTTGACGCAGCCATCAGAAAGCGACAAAAAAAACATTAGGAGCAACATAACCACGCATGATGCCGTAGAAGCCCTGGTTGGCGCATCATATCATTTATTATCGCTATGTACATGGAACCTATCGCCCCAATAGAAGGACCGGGAGAAACGGAGGCTAGACACTCACCCTACCCTAAAAGTACACATTTTACATGGCTGTTCACGTCTGGTGTTCAACGTGCAGTTGGCCACAGCCTCAACTCTAACCCAGCTCGCCCAGCTCCTTCCCACGTCTTTGTTCCGAGTCCGTGTAAGCCGCACAAATACAGGTATTATGAATATGAATCAAAAATCATGACGATGACCGATGACCGATGATGAAACGAAACGAAACAAACAAAAACAAAAAAAAGACCCAAAGCTCCAGTCTCTGGGGTCTTACGAAGCAGTCTCGCGACGGTTATGTCGCTGCCCGCGCGGCGGGACTGGGTTCTCTGGCCTGAGCGAGCAATACAAGAAATGGCGTCGAGGAAGCGTCGCGCTAGCCATGCCCGCGACGGCAGCGACGCGGGCACCAAGCGGGGCAGTGTCTGTCCCGCTCCCACGCACGCCAAGCGAGAACATGCGATCGAACACTGTCATCGTCGTCGTAAACACAAAAAGGACTCGATGCGAGAGACAGGCCGATGGGGGCCAGGGTGACGTACGAGTAGCTATGAAGGCTTTGGCGGTCGTCTGGCACGTGAGATGGGAGAGCGCGAGAGGCGGGCTGACCCCTTCGAGCGTGCGCAGATACCGAAAGACCATCGAGGGCTGGCAGGGCCCGAAGCGGAATACGGCGTGGTACGCCTGGCGCCATTTTTCGTCGAGAAGTTTTGCGCAGTTGGCCGAGTCCACGCATGATGGGCACTGTCAACGGATGCACGTACAAAACAGGTGTCGTGTCCCCCGGTGAGTATGTTTCGAGAAAGGAACTGGGGAGCTTAAGGGAGGGGACGTACACATTCGTATTCTTTGGCGATTTGGACGAGGCCCAGCTTGAGCACACGTTCGAGAAACCAGGTGCGTCTGCGGGGCGCGAGTGTGGGATTGTCAGCGGCGATTTCGTCGAACCATCACTCGGATAGACTTTACCGCTTTTCGAGCTTGAGCAGCGTTTCACTGCTGAGCGTGTTGAGCTCCTGCTCCGGCCAACCGCCTGGGTTGTCGAGCACAAAGCGTGATGCCTCACGATACAGTTCTTCCTCTTCGAAGATCTCGGCGATGCGCATTGCCTTGATCGGGCGACCAGCTGCGTGCGTCAGGAGAAAGTTGAGGCAGATTCGTTGCAGGGAAGGCACGCAGAGCTTATTTCCGATGTTCATGAGACCCTCCACGTTGTTCCATGTAATCGTGCACTCCATGCTGCGGGGGATAATGTCAGAGCGGTGTGTCACCTTTTCGTGTAAGGGAGGAGAAATGCGTACCCAGGGTAGACGAATCGCAGGAAGTCATGAAAGGTGCTCGCCTAAGATGCCGATGAGATGGTAAGGGGTCGGTGTATGCGTAGTGATGAAAGGGCCACACCTTCTCCTCTTTGAGGACTATGACGGCATCCGGATTGCCCGTCGTTTGGTGATGCCTGGTGGATACCTGCGTATTTCCGCGCTTCCAAGAAAGTTTGACGATACCGTTGCCTTTTGCCTTGTCCGGACCCGTCGGCGATTCCGTTGAGCCAGTGTTGGCATTCCCACTGGCACCCCTCTGGAGCTTCTCCAGGCTCTCCATCCGCGCGGCCTCGTGCGCCTTCTTTTCGGCCATGACATCAACGCGTGTGCCGTGCGACTGTGATTCCGCCGCGGGTCCGTGGGTCTGCTTGTCGTCCTCTCGCGACCCAACGATCGTTGAGGTGGACGACTCGATGACTTCGGGTTCGCTCGACTCTGAGAATTCAATATCTAGATCCTCGGGGTCTAGGTCGGGATCCATGGGCGCAAACTTCATTGCTGTAGGCGCATCGGGGTGTATCTTGTCGCCGGGAACTATGGGAGGTTGAGAAATTGTGATGACAGAGGACATGGAGAGCGGTCGCCCGGTCTCAGCCCAGTTCCCGCTCAGAGCAGCCTGGAAGAAGGGAGAGGCGAACCAGAGGACCTCTTTGTGTGCCCTAAGAAGGAAACCCCCGCCATCAGCGACTCGACTGGGAAGGGACGGGTTGGGTTAGATCCGTACGCACCAAAAGGTCGTGCTCTCGACGACGATTTTGACCGTTCCAGGGAACTTGGAGCCCTTCGTGAACGCCTCGTCGACGTCGATGGGCTCCTGCGAGTCACTGACGCTGACCTCAGAGACGGCATCCTCCATATCCACCACTCCCTCGAATAACCACGGAGGCGACCCAGCAGACGAACGGAATATCCCTGCGGCGGCGGCGTGTGTCTCTGTAGGTGAGCTTAGAGGCGCAGAGGTATTGGACTGGCCGCGAGAATTTCGGGCGATGAGGATGTGCGATGGGTTGGTCGACATTTTGCTGTTGGTTGATGTTGAGTGCGGATAGGTTGCCTGTTAGTAGACACCAACGGTCAGGTCATCGTTGGTGGGGGAGGCTGTGCGGATTGCCGAGCTTACCGAGTCTGCTTACAGTCTGCTTACCGTCCACGGTTGAAGCGTGGCCATCACTATCAGGGCATCTCGGCCCGCTGCATTGAATCACTTCAAACACAACATCAGAAGCACATCAGTCCACGGGTAGAGTGCTGTAATTAAAAATCAGAACTAGATGTTTCTGGTTTCTGGTCCAGCGCAGAAGGAGAGGATGTTGGGTAATAACAGGAGGCCGCACACGATAGGTCACATACTGAGATACTGTATACCTTGGCGCTATAGTGTAGTGGCTATCACAACGGATTCTGATCTTGAAATGTTTTCCGTTAACCCAGGTTCGAACCCTGGTAGCGCCTTTTTTGATTTGGACTTTACATGATACTCATCACCAACTACTCAAATTTGTAACCAAGGGCTGAGCGCTGAGGGGTACGTGATCTCTTCTTTCGTTTTGATCAGTCCCATGGCGATGGATCATTTGGCCAACATGACTAGAGATATCAAGAACCCCGGTCTAACCGAAATTAACGCCACTGGCCGCAGCAGTTTCCTAACCATTTTGTATCACACACAAGCATGTTTTTGCAAAATGTTAATTTAGAAAAAGGTGTGTGAGAACCACGTGCGCGACTATATTTCTGTTCATGTCGTCTTAAAATCTGCTTGGCGTATGCAACTAACCATACACTACATGAGTCCGAATGTACGACCGAAGATGCCGAACGAGCCAGTTGATAGAACATCTCCATGGGAAGTACATACCATGTACCGTCGTTCCGCATGAACCCCGACCCTTGGCTACCATATCCACGCTGCCTGATGTGAATGAACGGCCGACACTAGCGTGAGAGCGTGCTCAGACGTAACGCTGAAGGCAACAAACCACCGCATGATACAGTATCTTGATAGAAGACTGCGGAATGCTGGTGGCTAGGGTCTTGTGTTATGCGAAAACTAACGGCTTGATTTTGTCCGACAGACCGAGTGAGACGGCACGGTAAGATGATGTCGTCGTATGATGTAAACTTGAATGCGTTCGTTCATTTCGCATGGTGATCGGAGGTTTCATTTTTCTGGTGGCACAAGAAGCTGTCAACTGATATAGCATAGGTCAAAACCTCGCCGCGCAAAGTCCGGGTGATGGTCAGGTGGTCAAAGCTGCGTGCCATACGCAGGATAAGATTACGCCATCAAGCGAGGAGACGAGCAAGGGACACCCGGACGTATGAGGAACGATTACAGGAATGATAGAATGATAACGTCGGAGGTTGTCAGGCGAGATTGGAAGAATCCAAGTGACGACCGTGGAAGGGAACTGTCATTTCGAGAGCCCAAATATGGTGAAAAGCGAGTACTAAACTAGGTCTTGTGACGACTTGGCGTATCAACATGTCAGTCCAATATGTCAGCCTTGGCTTCATTCTTTGGCCATCTGGGGCGCCGCAACGGCGCAACCCCTTGGAACCCCCAGTTTTGCCGAGACTGGCTCAGCGCTGAGCTGTCTGGGGTGAACATTGCATTGAGGGCAGTTACGCCCTGGTGGATGAGGCAGTGAGACCAGACCACGTGCACGACTGTCCAAAGCCAAGCGAGAGTGCCGCCATCAAAAACATCAGACACGTTGGCTGTTTCCTCACTCTAACTTTATAATACGCAATATCATTATCCCCTCCTTTTTTCTCCCCCTTCTCGTCCCTCTTTTTTTCGCCCATCATGTCTTCCTCTCATATCCCATTCTCGCCTTCGCCCCCCCTGGCCTCCCCATTTCCCAATGGCAATGCCTCCAATGTCGAGGCCATGTTCAGCCAGATTATGGATGCTGTTTTCAAATCCGTCAGTCCTACGCGTCGCCGAGCATGTTCACCAGCCTCTTGATGCCTCCATTTCCCACAGCGCACAGAAGTCGCTGAGCTCCGTCAGGAATGTGCCGAGCTGCGACAGGCAAATCTGAGCCTTGAGCGCCAGGTCAGAGAGGGCATCGTTGCAGCGGTGTGTATCCTCTTTCTCCATGTTTTCACCGCGTGAAACCAACGAAGTCGCTAACTCCTGTTTCACGAGCAGCAAATGCGTAGCCCCCACATAGGGACTCCCGGTTTCGCCACCCCCGCCCCTAGTTCTCCCCAGCTTCGTGGAAAGTCTCCTTTCCTCAACTCACATTCGATTCCCTCTCTCGCTCCCTTACCAACCGTACACGTCGCATCGCCACTAGGCGACAACGGCGTGACTTCATACCCTTTTGGACCCATTCGCGAAACCATTCCCGGTTTCTATGTCGTCATCCCTGCCGGGGGCGCTGGTACACGCCTGTGGCCTTTATCACGAGAGAACCACCCCAAGTTCCTTCTCGACGTGACCCTTCAAGGCCGCAGCTTGATCCAAGCAACCTCGGATCGTCTGTTACCGCTCTGCGGCCCGGAGCGGCTCACTGTCGTCGCTGGCCCCGGCCATGTTAAGAGCATCCAGGAACAACTCCCAGATTTAATCCCACGTAATATATTTTGTGAACCGGGCCCAAAAGATTCCATGGCTGCTATCGGGCTCGCTGCTGCAATCCTGGCACAGCGTGACCCCGATGCCGTCATCGGCTCATTTGCGGCGGACCACATGATCTCGGGTGACGACGCCTTCCTCAGCGCAGTCTCGGAAGCGGTCCATGTCGCGCATAAGGGCTACCTCGTTACCATCGGCATCGCTCCTTCCCACCCATCCACCGGTTTCGGTTACGTGCGGCTCGGAGACAGGCTTGGCATGGCCGATGCACCGAATGCCCGCCTCGTGTCCAGCTTCAAAGAGAAACCCGACGCGCGCACGGCCGCTGCGTACATCGCCACAGGTTCTTACCGCTGGAACGCAGGCATGTTCGTCACCAAGGCCTCCTTCCTGCTGGAGCTACTCAGGGAGTACCGGCCCGAACTTGAGAAGGTTTTGACAAGAGTTGCCGCCGTCTGGGATGACGAGGAACGTCGCAACAAGATGCTAGAGGAGGTGTGGCCCGGCCTTGAAAAGATTGCCATCGACCACGCTGTGGCAGAGCCGGCAGCGTTGGAGGGCCGTGTAGCTGTTGTGCCAGCAACGTTCGGTACGTATGTCCTTTGTGACAGATTGGGCACTGGCTTAATTAGTGGCGACGCCACAGGTTGGGATGACGTTGGGGACTTTTCCTCGCTTGCCGAACTTTTGCCTGCAGAAGCGAACCAGCCTCGTATTCTTGGCGATAGCGGATTGGGTACGTCCAATAACTGATATATTTTTGCGTTCACTCCCAAGGCGAGCTCACCTCCCCCAACAGTTCTTACTGAGCAGGTCGCTGGTGGGATTGTTGTGCCTGGTTCTGGCCGGCTTGTCGCATGTCTCGGTGTGGACGACCTCGTCATCGTTGACATGCCCGACACGCTACTAGTCACGACACGTGCCCGTTCGCAGGAAGTGAAAAGGCTTGTCAAGAAAGCCAAGGAATCCGGTTGGCGCCGGCTGCTATGAGCTATGAGCAAACAATGACCCATACTCATCGCGCCTCATTGCGCATTTGATAGTGGTAATTCAGATCTATTGGTGTTGGTTTCAATTTGTGGTCATCTGCCTTTTTCATCCTCTCTCTCCGCATAGACTATTAGGTTCCAGAACTGAACAGAAGTACAGTAGTAGTTACCTCGCCTCGATTCTCTCTGGATAGTGTCAAGTGTATCTAGGACTCGTCGTTACATGGACCTTCAACGGCCATAGTCGTTACTCGTGATTACAATTACTTTACGGCCCGGTGCTCCTCGCTTAATGATGATCCTGCCGTTCCGATGTGTGAGCTCACTCTCGAGATCTCGTACTGCTCTACCTCTTAATCACTATACCATGTCTGTCCTACGTCGTCAACTCGCAGCATCTCGCACTGTCACGACCGCCGTCTTGTCCTCCTCACCACGCAAATTCCCCTTTACCACGCTCCCCCATCGGTTCCTATCCACATCCGCTTTTGACACGAAATACGAAAACATACTGACATCGCGCCCGTCGCCGCGCGTCGCGCTCGTAACACTCAACCGCCCCAAAGCGCTCAACGCGCTCAATGCAGCGCTGATGACGGAGCTGAACGAGGCGCTGCAAGCGATCGATGCTGACGGGGACATCGGCGCGATCGTACTCACTGGGTCGGATAAGGCATTTGCAGGTGAGTCGTCGTCTGTCGTCCATGACATGGAGGCTAATAACCGACCGACTTGATGACGTGGAATTGTGGTAAAAAAAAGCTGGCGCCGACATCAAGGAGATGAAGGACAAGTCATGTGAGTACATCATGTGTACTGCTGTAGCCCAACACGCGCGCACGCACAGGTTTTTTTTTCATTTCATGATGCGCGCGAGAAATTTTGGAAGGGCTAGGGCTGATTGATGTGTCGTACGGCGTTCACAAAGTTGCGGACGTGTACCAGACCAGGTTTTTAGCGAACTGGCAAGACATCTCCAGGATCCGCAAGCCGATCATCGCCGCCGTCAGCGGCTACGCGGTAAGCAGCAGTCACATAGATGCATACTACTAACTACACTACGCCACCCACTCACTTACTCACTCTTTACTTTACCCTCCATCATGCACGTGCGCACAGCTCGGAGGCGGATGCGAGCTCGCGCTGATGGCGGACATACTCCTCGCCGCATCCAACGCGAAATTCGGACAACCCGAGGTGAACATCGGCACGATCACGGGCGGCGGGGGATCGCAGCGGCTCACGCGCTGTGTGGGCAAGTCGCGCGCGATGGAGCTCGTGCTTACGGGCCGTATGTGGAGCGCGCAGGAGGCTGTTGCGTGGGGTATGGCTAGCCGCGTCGTTGATTCGGAGGAGCGGGGCGCGGTCGTGAGGGAGGCTGTCGAGCTTGCGGGGGAGATTGCGAGTAAGAGTCAGATTGTTGTGCAGGCGCAGAAAGAGGCCGTCAATGCCGGTACGTTTTTTTTTTTTCAAATCTTATATTCTCCGCACTACACGGGATATGATGGTGATGACGATCCATTCGTGGCTTTTTTGTTGTGTAGCATATGAACAGGGCTTGTCGGAGGGGCTGGTGACTGAGCGTCGGCTGTTCCACATGACGTTTGCGACGGCGGATCAAAAGGAAGGTGCGTGGAATGTCTTTGCCGCACTGGTCTGGGCTTCGCCATCTCCTCTTCTGACACTGGCGAGTAGGCATGGCGGCCTTTGCGGAGAAGAGAAAGCCAAACTTTACAAACTCGTGAAACCGGATTCGCGACTGCTTGTGACTTGCCTTTGTATTATCATGAACATCGCGACTTCGACACAAAATTGTTATTCGATAAAACTTTAGAGATAAAAACAGACGTCTAAATAACAATCATGACGATGTTTCACCACGGGTATATCAAGAGTATATACGTAAGTTGAACGCCTAGCAAGACATACCGCCGCTTCCTATCCATGATTTGAAGATGGTGGTGAGCCAAATGGCGAGCCACTTTGCCAACTGCAGGTCGATCTTCCACACGTACTTTTAAGTGATATGCACCGAGGTTGGACGACGAGCGATGTACAATGGGGAGGGCGCTGTTGTTGTATGTCAACATAACGCCCAGAATGGTTGAGGTCTTGGTCAATGCCATTTCGCTAATCCACGCAGGCGCTAAGCTAAGGTCACATAAGCACCAGACTTTAGGATCATCGATTATCGTACCACATGTTAGTAGTAGAACCAGGTGCGCTAGTGAGTCCTTACCGTGATCTGAGAGGCAAGCACCGAGGTGTATGTCTGCGGGCTCCTGCCGTAATTTGCGTTCATGTCCTTTACGACTATACCGGCGTCTAGGAAATGCAAAGGAAGGGTCCCCCGTCATCAGCCGTGAGGGGGTGTGAACACCTGCGAACGCTCGCGATGGTCACTCACCCCAGGCCGCATGAACGTTCGTCACGGCACGACCGCACACGGCCGAAATCTGAGTTCCTCCGCGTGCCTTTGCCTGAGCGTGCAATTGGTCAGATGGTCGTTCGTAGAAAACTTGCGTATATATACTCGGCTGGCGTCTGACGCACCTTGTTGTGCAATAACTGGCCAATGTCGCGGAGGACATGGGCTTTTTGGGCGTGCAGTTGTTTAGGGAGTTACTTTGCGAGACGGGTACAAGTCTGTGACTTAGTGAGGAAGGTCAGAGTTTGCTGATGCTGTGTCGGGTCTAAGCTCGGGTTCAAGCCTCATTCAATTCATCCACTCATGTATCTATGCTGTAGAACTGACTCAAAAATATCCAGAACAGATACATTGAGTGGATGAATCGAATGTAGCACCACTGATATCCTCCCTATCCTCACAAACCAGATCACTTGTTCACTTACGGATCCGGGAGTCGGGTAGTGTAATTCTGGATTGTACCCCCTGCTCACAAGACACATATTGGGGACAATGACAAAACAGCACGGCGACCTACTTACACTACGCAGACAGAATGGCGAGCCATTTGCGCGTTTGTAGGTAATGGTAAGGCGCAGTTAACTTGAAGCCTGGTTGAAAATTGACTGTATCCGCCCACTATGCTCCTCCTGTTAGTCACTGAAATGCCCACGAATAGTATCTAAGATACGCACAGTGGACGCAGGACTAAGTGGAGAGCCGAAACCCGATCCGACTATCGAATGAACGGCGGACAGCACGGTTGAACCGAGAAACTAAGGACGGTGGTGGAAGTTGGGTCCTTTTTCTTCTTGCGACAGGATGCCTGGATAGATGTACCTGCATCGCGAGGTATCTGCGCGCGCGCGATCAAGCGTTTAGTTTAGTGTATGGAAGGGTCGTTCGTGAACGATGCCTACTTGATAGTTTGATGGCCGAGCTGACCCCATGCTGCGGTGTCGGGAGGCGCCATGAGGGCGATAGGTAACGTGAAGGTGAGAGGAAGCCTCAGACTGCGCTACTAGTAGCGTGTTTCACGACGGGTGATGGGGACATAGAGCCTTGAGGGCAATCGTCTGGTAGAGGTCTTCCATGTGCCTGGAGCCCTTTCTCATGGGTAAACAACCACTAAGGGCTTGAAAAGTAAAAAAAAAAAAGCAGACCAACTTACCGTAAGCCTCCATGTATCAGCTTAGAGTTAGAGCTCGAATGGTCAGTCAGACTCGGAGGGGCAGATCCTGAGCCTGAGGTGAGTATGGCACATATGTGCAAGTTTGCTGGAAGGTCACGGTACAAGATGCCCAAGGTCTCGGCACCCATACGATCCCATGGAACCCACGCGTGGAACATCCAGGGAAGAGGGTAATCCTGCCAGTGGCTTGACCAGAGAGCGCCCGCTTACAGGCGCCTCAACCTTCAACGGGCCGTGTTGGTGATTCTTCCGAAGCTTGTCCGCCCGTGAGCAAAGGTGGGAAACCAACATCGCAGGAAGGGTCCAGGGCCCAGTCGCATCACAGAATGCTGCCCGCTCCAGTCTCATTCCCAAGACGCGGACACATCCTCAACCACCACCACCCACGCTCCCTCTCCAAGCTCATCCGTGCACCAGCCCGCCTGACCAACTTGAGCGCCCTCCTTCTCACCTGCCTCCTTGCTCTCTCCATCCTGGTCAACCTTCGCTCCTTTTACCGGTCTTCTTCCTCCGCTATTTGGGATGGCAGGGCTCGTAGTATCGTGGACACTTTTCCGGCGAGGCCCGCTGTGCCGTCAGGCCTCGATCACCTCGTCGTTATACCCGGGCACGCAATTTGGACTGGAGCGAGTGCGGAGGATGCGGAGGACGAGGATGCGTGGCTACTTTTATCGATACAGAAGGGACGCGGGACCCCATCCCTTCTACGCGCACACATAGCTCGCGGGTGAGCGTGTTAGTTTCTCACTCCAGTTCTTTCCTCATCCTCGACATCATCCCTCCTTCCCTATATACAACCTAGTTGCCAAATTGCCACCGAAGATCCTCGGGCTCTGCTCGTCTTTAGCGGGTACGTCTCGTCCCATCTCTCCGTAATACCGTATACGCAAAGACCACATTCAACCTGCTCCTGCTGCTGCCTCAGCTCGCGAAACATCGCATATTGACAAGCACGTTCCTTCCTACTAGGGGTTACACCTCCCCCGACAGCGCAACGTCCGAAGGCGAGTCGTACCTGCGCCTAGCGCGCACGACCGGACTCCTCCCCCCTGCAAGCTCGTTCTCACGCGCGACGACCGAAGACGCTGCGCTCGACTCGTACCAGAACGTGCTCTTCTCTATCGCCCGCTTCCGTGAGCTCACGGGCGCCTACCCGTTGCGCATCACCGTTGTTGGCCACGCCTTCAAGCGGCGCCGTTTTGAGCAGCTTCACAGGCTCGCGCTGCGTTGGCCCAAGAATCACTTCGCGTACGAAGGTTTGCCTCTCCGGAACGAGGCGGACGAGCGCGAGGCGGCGACAGGCGAGGTACCCCACTCATTTTTTTACGTGGTTCTGTGTCTTTACAATCTTATATCACTTCATCAGTTGGCCAACGCGTATATTCCATATACTGGGGACTTGTATGGCTGCCACGCGTCCCTCGTCCAAAAGCGTGCAGGGCGGAACTATCACATGCGAAGTCACGGCTATCATGTCGGTGCGCCTGAATTGCGGGAGCTGTTGGAGTGGTGCCCCAAGGACGGCAAACAGATCTTCCCTAGGGTGCTCCCATGGACCAAAGAGTATTAGTGGACCGCCCTCTCCCATGATTGTAATTATTCCCGAGATATACTCGCGATGGCGCGTACGTGGTACACAACTCGCCCTATTCGGCACAGTAATGTATAAATATTATACTACTAAGGCGCGAGGTTGGATAGAGCTGCTCTTGGGACAAATCGATAAATATCGTGGCCCTCTTCTAGGATACCCTCATCTCCAGAGTCGTACCATGCGTCGTTTGCATGGATGATTCATACATAGCAATGCAGCTTCCTGGCTAGGTGATAGATACAGTACTCCCGAGCCGATGAAGATACCAGCAGACTTTGCTTCGCTGTCGGTGACATCCGTGAGGGCACTATGGTTTCATTGGGCCGGTATCCCAACACTCTAGGTAGTGCTCTTTTCGTTGACGCTGTCAGTTGTTGCTGGTACCAGCCGTACTACGTGCTGCCTTGATGTGCATTTGCAATTGATCGGACATATCCTTGTCGTATCTATCACAAACATGTATCATACCTATCACAACTTGTGGAGCACCTCGAGGCCTCGAAGCCACTCTAGAGGAGTCAGTCTTATCTTTCGAGCATTTCCAAGCACGTTCAGACGTCCATTCGATCAGTGGATTACAGCAGTCACAAGCAGTCATATACGTTCTCTGTCAGCTGGTCCTGTATTATTTTGGATGATCCCCGTAATTTACAAGCAAATTTTGGTCTCCGCCGCATTATCCAGCAACGCGGCAGCACGTCTTTCGTCTTGCGCACAGCGGACTCCCTCAAGCTCAAGTTGATGTCCAGTTCCAAATTCTCATTGGAAGAGAAACGGCAGGAAGACGTCAATTTTGTAAAGAATGTGTGACAGCACCGATAGTCCGGAAGGATAATCTGAAGCTGGACGCCGTAAAATAGTAAGGTGGCTTTCTCCGTTTCTCGGATTTACTGTGACGAGAATGAGAGAAGCGTAGTCCGATTACAGAACCCGTTCTGTTACCCCTACGCTATGACCTGCATTGGACGAAGCACGGCCTTGCGAGAGTGTATAGTATCTAGGCCGTCACAATCATATCTCCTGGTCTTTGCACAAGTTCCACGAGCTCGAGGATACATCGTGTCCTCATCAAGTCGCATTCATATCTGTCATGTCTTCCACTAGCAGGACTCTGTGCTTCGCACGGGCCCCGCTAGTAGTATCTCAACCAGTTCTCAAGCACCAGTCGGATGCTGTTGACTGTTGTAGTAACCCAAACAACGAGAGTCTCAATAAGCGCATCGGGTCAGGCCTGTCAGGGTCTGACCTGCTTCACCCATAATAAGAAAAATTGCCCATATTAGGTGAAACGGTCCCGTTTGGGCGAGTCACTACAGTCACGGTAGTATCCAGTGCACCGTCCAGGTTAGGCAAAAAAAATCATTTTTGGTTAGGCCAGCTAACGCGCTTTATATTATAGTAGATACCGCCTGGCATGACATTTTTCACAAGAGATGTTGATCTATGCCCTTTTTGTGGGGACGGGCAGCGCCGCAGCGTGTGCCTCGGCATGTCGTCTGACATCTTCTCAGTTCCGCCCGTCAGATCTTATTAGTACAGGTTTCATTTGATGCAAACAGACAATCGCTCATTTCGGCAAATTGGTATTTGGCTACGACATCGACAACAAAGATTCGCGACCGTGGGAACAGGCAGGTGGCCTCGGGCCTTGGCATGTCGTCTGACATCCACCCTCAAATTTCATCATGGATTCACAACAAAAGGTGAAAGTTGACGCAAACGAAATTTTCGTCTCTACGAGTGAAGCACACTGTTCGGGAGCGCATACTGTATTTTTCTGTACCCTTGACACCACGCGAACTTGAAATCTCTGACGACCCGGCAGGGTATTCGATGCCATGTTACCAGCACTCCCTGTAACCTCAGATCTGATTCTCAAATGCGTAGCGAATGCTGACCCAGTCGGTCTCACCCCCTTGTAGACATCGTCCGGGCAATCGCAAAGTGTCTTGGCCAAAAAAAGGAGCGTTCGGTTGGTTCACCTTTACCACGTTCGTATGTGAGATCAGAATTCTTTAGAGAATCCCTCAGCATGATCAGCCGTATTTGCCATCCACCAAATTGTACGGGTCATTCGAGCTCCCGGTCGGTCTCATCTTTCTGCCTGCCATGATGGATGAGCACAAGGTGCTCGACCTGGACAGCATGCTCTGTAATGGTGATAGTTATATCTGAAAACTCGCTGCAAGATTTCTGCGTTGGGGTAGGCGAGTACGCGCATAAAAACGCCGCATATAGTAACCGTTCCAACACAACTTGCTCATTGCTACTGCTACTACTGGTACTTGGATTTTATCATCCCTGAGTGATCGCAAACCGCAAAGCTACGTCTGAATCGTAGCTACTACGACCGATGCTTGATTCGCACGCTGCTGTACCACACAATGACAATGCAGAGAGGGAGGTTCATCTGGGTTCCCAACGCCGATACGTGTCTCCACCCACGACTTTGGATTTTCAAAAGCCGTTGAAATGTTGAAGATGAGAGGCCTCAGTTCCTTTTATACATACAGTGCTGCAGCGGCACACTATACCCGTCGCTGAGCACCCTCCGACTCATAAAAATGTTGTAAGCTCGGCTCACATACTTCCAACAAGTACTCAGTACTTCTCATCGCCAATCCAGATACGTCCATGGCAGAGGTAACGGAAGATGTGTAAATACTATCTAGTAGACTGTCAGAATTCGGGCGACAACTCTTATCGGGGCAGCCGCAGCACCTGTTGCCATGTTGGAGCGCATCTGGGATCATGGCACAGAGATCAGAAGCCATTCACTGGATTCGGACAACTTTGGTGTATTAGGAAGGGAAAGTCTCACGTTGCTCGGCATCGAACAATCTCGACTTTACACAAGGCAGGCCTAACGGACGTCCGCAGCCTCGTTGGGCCTAGTCTCGGTTCCAGCCATGAGGATTTTGCGAGGCATTCAAGAACTGTTCTAGTACATTTTTGGTCAGCCAATCAGGATCCCCCTCTCATCCCCCCTTCGGATAATCCCTCACAAATACTCTCCTCAACACCCGGGAACGAGACTAAACTATCACCATCACATTGTCTTTGAGTGCAGTTATGTAGAGACTACATCTGGACCTTGAGGGCTGAGACCTGTGGGTATTTCCAAGCGAGTTTAAATGTCCGATAGGTCATGGAATTATGGGGGTTCCAGTATTTGTACCTTGTTTGCACGGCACGATATGGACACATAAGTACCAGTTTCAAAGTTCACGCTGTGGTGTCCAACAACCTCACACGTGTTCAACCTTCTGACCGATTTTCTCACAACCCATTGCTATCATGGCCGCGCAGCCGAATCTCCCCCGAGTCCCAGATAATATCACCTTCCGAGTCCTCATTGTTGGAAGAGCAAATGCTGGGAAAACATCAATCTTACAAAGAGTTTGCGACACCACCGACAGTCCGGAGGTGTACAAGCTCGGTCGACATCGACAATTCGGAAGACGTCGCGAACGGGTATGCTCTCTTACTTAGTGGCACTTCCGATCTCATATTCTAGTCAGGTTCGACTCGAGCCTACAACTGAGGTTGGGCATGCTTATACTTCTTGAAAATGGCTCATCGTGATCGTCTACCTGCAGCGTGGCGAGCACAACATTGAGGACGAGCTTGTCTTTGCAAATCATCGCAGTTATGTCTTCCATGATTCACGTGGATTCGAGACCGGAAGTCAAGATGAGCTGAAGACTGTGCAAGAGTTTGTCCGTCGTAAATCGCAAGAGAGGCGACTAGGAGATAGATTGCATGCCATATGGTTCGCTCTTCTTGGCATATACAGGTGCAAGGTCACTAATGTTCGCTGTTCAGGTACTGCATTCCGATGGACAATGCTCGGCCGGAGCTAGAGATGAGATATCTTCATAATATTTGTCCGGATCAGAGCGGTGTGTAGAAACTCAACCTTATTGAGTGGAATTGACCTATGGAAAATTTCAAGTCCCCGTGATAGCAGTATTTACCAAGTTTGACCAGTTCAAGCGCGACATTAAGATAGGCTTGGAAGATCAGGGTCGTGATGAAATATTTGTCAATGACGAGGTGGAACGCATATTCAACGAACATTATCAGAGAGGCCTTGACGAAAGGCCATTTTTCGTACGTTTGGAGAGTGAGGACTTCTCTCTTCTGAACTATGATGTATTGCACTCATATCTGTCCTTTAGACATGAATAAACCTTACCAAAAGTGTACTTCTCTTATCGAAATGACTGCAAATGCACTCTCTGGCGATGCAGTTGCCTACATGCTCGTCGCCGCCCAGAAGACTAGTCTGGAGATTAGCATAACCCAGGCCGTTAGACGGTACGTGCTCAGCTAAAGTAGGGCGAGGATGAGAGGGGCATATTCCCATTACAGGGCCTATTCCATAGTTGAAGGGGGTGGTAGTCGAGATGATATAATAAAGGAATGCATCTTGGCATTTCCGTCGCTCTGGGTAAGTTGTAATACTGTCATGTTATGATTTGTCATTACTGAAAGAAAATTATCAACTAGCATTTGGTCAGTCCTGTCTCTGCCGGTTGATACCTTAGAGTCTTAAATTCTTATTCCACACCCCTATTGCACTTTTCATTTCCCACCCTCTACACTCGATAGTCTGTGAGTACCCTTGCTTGCTCACTTTCCTTCTGTCCTGACTTGTCTGTCCCTCTGTATTTGACAGTTTGTGAGTCCTTGCTTCTTCATCCTTTTGATGTTCTCAATTGTCCCTTCCTATCCTCTCAACAGTTGGTGAGCAGCACTCACTAGCTTGCATTTTTTCTGTGTCCCTGACATCTCCCTCTCTCTGTGCTCCATAGAGAGTAAGTGACCTTTGTTTGCTTGTGTTTATTTCTGTTCATCTACTAATTTGTCCACCCCCCCTGTGCATGCACTGGGCAGGAAGTGAGTGCCCCTTGCTCAATTGATTTCTTTCTGTGACTTAACTTGTCCCTCTTGTGTTCAACAGGAAGTGAGTGTCCATTGCTTGTGGATTGTCTTCCACATCCTGACTTATCCTCCCCTCTGTGATTGACAGCTGGTGAGGGCCACTCTCACTTGCTTTTTTTGCATGTTCTGACATGTCCCTCTCTCTTATCTTGGAAGGATGTGAGTGCCTAACACTTGTCCACCTTTCTTCTATGTCATGATCTGTCATGTCCTCTGCCCTCAACAGTTTGTGAGTTGCCCTTGCTTATTTGCTTTCTGTCTCTTTCCTGACTTATATCTCTGCACTTGACAGGATGTGAGTGGTGGTGCTTGCTAGCATTTATATTCTTATGTCCTGATTTGGTCTACCCTTCTGTGCTTGACAGTTTGTGAGTGATTTGTGCACACCCACTTTCATTCACTGTATTGATTTTCCTGCCATCTGTGGTCAACAGGGAGTGAGTGTCCCTCACTTGCTTACCATTGTTTCTGTATTGTGACTTGCCTCTTCCTCTGTGCCTAACAGGCAGTGGGTGCCCCTCACTTGTTTTCTCTCTTTCTATATTCTGATTCAACATTCACTCTATCCTTGACAGAGAGTAAGTGCCACATTGCATGCTCACTCCCTTTGCATATGATAATGTATTGCTCTCTGTGTGCTGGATAGTCTGTGAGTATCCCTTGCATGTTTTCTTTCTATTTTCTGACTTGTGCCTCTCTCTATGTTCTACAGAGAGTGAGTGGCAATTGCACTATTTCCATATCCTGATTTATCCTTCTATCCTTAACAGTTGGTGAGTGCCCCCAGATGGCTTGCTTCTTTTGGTATCTTGACTTCTCTCTCTTTGTGATTGACAGAGAGTGAGTATCCTTCATTCACTTGCTTTCTTTATATGTCCTTTCTTACTTTCTCCATCCTGCTCAACAGAGAGTAAGTGTTCCTCTTGTTCACTTTATCTCTGTCTTACCTTGTATCTCCATCTGTGCACCACAGCTTGTGAGAACTCTTCACTTGTTCACTTTCAATCTACTCTCTAAAGTGTCCTTTCTTTCCTGCTCAACAGTGGGTTAGTGCACCTTGCTTATTTGCCTTCTTTGTGTGTTTTGACTCATTTATCTCTTTACACTTATATAGGTTGTGAGTTCTGCTTATGGCCTCACTTCCTTCTGTATACTAATTAGTCTCTCTATGCTGGACAGTTGGTAGATGCTTCTTGCTTTCTCAATTTCTGTGTTATGACTTATCCCTCCCTTTATACTTAACAGTCTGCAAGTGCTCTTTGCTTATATAGGCCGTTTCTGTTTTCTGGCTTACCTCTTTCTGCCTGCTTGACAGAGTGTAAGCCACTATCTCACACTTATTCTTTCCATATTCTAATATACCCCTCTTCTTACACTTGGCAGTCTGTAAGTACCTTTGTAAGCTTATATTCTTTCTATATCTTAACTTATCTCTCTCTTTCCATTTAGTTTGTGAGTATCCTTTTATGCTGTTCACTTGCTTTCTTTCTGTCCACTGACTTTTTACACTATCTGTATTGGATAGGCTGTGAGCATCTTTTAAGTACTTATTGTTCTGTTCTCACTTATCTCTGCTTCTGAGCTTAACAGTCTGTAAGTGATATTTCTTTGCTTATATATGCCTTATTCTTATGTTCTAACTTATATCCCTATCTGCATTTGACAGGAAGTTGGTACCCCTTGCTTTTCTGTTTTCCTTTCATATCTTAACTTATCTTTCTCTCTGGCTTGATAGTCTGTGAGTTCCCTTCCCTTTGATTCCCTTGCTTGCTTTCTATGCTATAACTTATTTCTCTCACTTCCCCCAACAGGGAGTGAGTGAACTCTTCTTGGTCTCTTTCTATTTGCATTCTAACTTATTTTTTCTTTTATACTTAAAAGAATGTGAGTGTCTCTTTACTGTGTACTTTGCTTCTATATATTTATTTGTCTCTCTATTCTAAACAGTGTGTTAGTGCCCTTAGCCAGCTTATTTTCTTTCTGTATTTCATACTTCATACTTTTTTTCCTTCAACAGTGTGTGAGTGTCTCTTCCTTACTAACATTTCCATTGGTTGAGTTGTTTCTCCTATTTTCTTCAACAGGGTGTAAGTGCCTCTGGATTGCTTGCTTTCTTTATATAACCCACCACTTATGTTTGACAGTCTGTAAGTGCAGCTTATTTGGTCTTTTATTGTTTATATTCTAACTTGTTCTCTTTTCTTGCATCCAATAGTCTGTGAGTGCTCTCTGCCAGTGTGCATTCTATTTATATTCTAACTTATCCTCTACTCTTTACTTTATAGTTTGTGAGGGTTTCTCACACACTTGCTTTTATTCTATGTTCTAACTTATTACACTTTATATATAACAGTTGGTAAGTTTATTGATATATTAAATTCTTTCTGCATTATGATTTATCTCTATCTTTGCATAAAATAGAGTGTAAGTGCACCTTGCTTACATTTAGTTTTTTAATATTTGCTTATGCTAGATATAATAGATGGTAAGGGCATTTATCCTATATTTCCTATATTTCAACTTATTTTTGCTTTTTCACTTCACAGTTAGTAAGTATCTATTAATGGCTTATCTCCTTTCTGTGGTTTAAGTTGTTCATCTCTATACTTAACAGAAGGTGAGTACTTTTATTTGTTTATTATTATTATTTTTTGGAATTTTGAATTGTCCTGGTATATTTATATAAAGATTGTAAGTGCTTTATTCACTTACCTTCTTTTTATATCTTACCTTATATTTCTATACTTTATAGGTTGTGAGTGCCCACTACTTGCTTATATCTTTGGATATCTTAACTTGTTTTTTATTCTATACATAGGTTGTAAGTGTATTATGCCTAGTGATTTTTTTCTATATTTGAACTTGTGAACTTGTCTTTCAATCTGTACTTAATAGTTTGTAAGTGCCCACTACTTGCTTCTTGCTTATTCTTTCCATATCTTAATTTGTCTTTATTCTCTGCTTAACAGTATGTAAGTTCTTTCTGCTCACTCTGTTCTTTTTGTATCTTAACCTATTTTTATGCTATGCTTGACAGATTGTGAGTGCTCTCTGATTGCTTATTTCTTTCTGTCTTAACTTGTTCTCAATTTGTGCTTAATAGCTTGTAAATGTTCTCTACTTATTTATTCTTCAAGTATCTTTAACTTATCTTTTACTTTATGCTAAACAGTTTGTGAGTGGCCTTTGCTTATTTCTTTTATATCTTAACTTATTCTTCATTTTACACTTAATAGTTTGTAAGGACCCTCTGCTTATTTTTTTTCATGTTCCTTAATCTACACTTCTTAGGCTGTGAGTGCCCTTTAGTTGCTTATTTCTTTCTATATATTAACTTGTCTTTATTCTGTGCTTAATAGCCTGTAAGTGCATTTTACTTGCTTATTTCTTTTTATATCTTTAACCTATCTCTTACTCTGTGCTAAATAGTTTGTGAGTTGCCTCTTCTTGCTTATTTCTTTTATATCTTAACATGTTCTTTATTTGCACTTAATAGGTTGTAAGTGTTTTTTGCTTGTTGTTTTCTTGTTTGTTTTATTCTGCACTTAACAGATTGTAAGTGCTTTTTACTTAGTTGTTTCTGTGTTAATTTATCTTTATTCTATGCTTTAACAATAGCTTGTAAGTGCTTTATATTTGCTAATTTCTTTTAATATCTGAAACATATCTATTTCTTTATATTAAACAGTGTGTGAGTGGCTTTTACCTGCTTATAGCCTTTCTTTTATATTTTAACTTACTTTTTATTATATGCTTGATAGATTGTAAGGCCTCTCTGGTTTCTTATTTCTTTCTATATACTAAGTTATCTTTATCTTATGTCCAATAGCCTGTGAGTGCTCTTTACTTTCTTATTTTCTTTAATGTCTTTAATATATTCTTTACTTTGTGCTAAATAGTTTGTAAGTGACCTCTGTTTATATATGTCTTTTATATCTTAACTTATCTTTTATTCTACACTTAATAGGTTGTAAGTGCCCTTTACTTGTTTATTCCTTTCTATGTTTTATCTTGTTCTTGTTCTGTGTTTGATAGGTTGTAGGTGTTTTCTATTTCCATATTTTCTTTTAATATTTTCAACTTATCATTGACTTTATGCTAAACAGTATGTGAGTAGCTTCTGCTTATTTATTTATCTATTTTATATGTTCTTTATTTTGCACTTAATAGCGTGTAAGTGCTCTTTGCTTTCTTATTTTATTTGTTTTGATTTCTTTATTTCCTTTACACTTAATAGGCTGTGAGTGCTCTCTGCTTGCTATATCTTAATTTCATTCTCATTATATGCCTAACAGCTTGTAAGTGTCCTTTACTTGTTATTGCTTTCTATATTAACCTGTTTTATGCCCTATAGACAGTGAGTTTCCTCTACTTTCTTATTTTCTTTCATATTTTAGCTTATTCTATTTATACAGACTGTAAGTGTCATATACACATATTTTCTTTTATCATTTAACTTGTTTTATGCTTAATAGCTGGTGAGTGTCTCTTTTCTACTTGTTTTCTTCTATATTTAACTTATTCTATGCTTAACAGTTGGTGAGTGTCTTTTATTCACTTATGTTCTTTTATCTCTGAACTGGCATGATGTTTTACAGTGTGTAAGTATCTTTTACTTGCTTATTTCTATTGAAATTTTAACATAATATATGCTTAATAGCTTGTAAGTATCCTCTGCTCACTTGTTTTCTTACTATTTTAACTTATCCTATACATAATAGCTTGTAAGTGTCCTTTCTTCTTCAATTTTTTAAATATTTTAACATATTTTATCTTTGATAGCTTGTGAATGCACTCTACTTGCTTACTTCTTTCTATATTATTGACTTGTTTTATGCTTAACAGTCTGCAAGTGTCTTTCACTCATATATTTTCTTTTAAATTTCAACTTATTTTATACTTAACAGTGTGTGAGTGTCTCATTGATGTATTTCTTTTATATTTTGACTTATATGTGCTAATAGTATGTAAGTGTTCTCTACTTGCTTATTTTTCCCTGTATCTTAACTTATCCTTTATTTTTCATTTAATAGGATGTGAGTGTTTTATACTTGTTTATTTTCTTTTATATTCTGATTTGTTCTCTGTTTTACAGTGTGTAGGTGTTTCTTACTTAAATATTTTCTTTTCTATTTTAACCTGTTATATAATTAACAGCTTGTAGATTTGCTCTGTGCTTTACAGCATGTAAATGTCTTTTGCACATATATTTCCTTTAATATTTTAACTTATTTGTACTTTATAGGTTGTAAGTATTCTCTGCTTGCTTATTTCTGTCTATATTATAACTTTACCCTTATTTTACATCTAACAGGATGTAAGTGTCTTATACTTTCTTATTTTCTGTTCTATTTTACTTATCTTATGCTTTATAGCCTGTGAGTATTCTCTGCTTGCTTATTTCCCTTTATGCTGTAGCTTATTCTTTATCTTACACTCAACAGTATGTGAGTGTCTTATATTTACTTACTATATTTTTCTCTATATCTTAACTTGTTTTATGCTTTATAGTGTGTAAGTGTTTTTCACTTATCCTATATATTTTCTGCTATACTTTGATTTACTCTGTGCTTTATAGTGTGCAAGTATCTTTCACTTATATTTTCTATCACATTTAACTTCTTTTATATTTACTTTATAGCTTGTATGTCTTCTTTGCTTCTTTTTCTTCTATATTTTAACTTATGCTTTATTTTGCACTCAATAGAATGTAAGTGTTCTCTACTTGACTATATTCTTCTATATCTTAATCTATTCTTCATTTTATATTATAGTGTGTCAGTGTCCTCTGCTTGCTTGTTTTCTTCTATATCTTAACTTATCTTTTATTTTGCACTTAATAGGATGTAAGTACTCTCTGCTTGCTTATGTTTTTCTATATTTTTACTTACTCTTTATTTACATTAATAGTATGTAAGTGTTCTATTTCTGCTTGTTTCCTTTTTTTATCTCAACTCAACTTTTATTTTGCACTTAATAGGATGTAAGTGACCTTTGCTTGCATTATTTCTTTTTATATCTTAACTTATCTTTTATTTTGCATTTAATAGGATGTAAGTGACCTTTGCTTGCTTATTTCCTTTTATATCTTTACTTATACTTTATTTTGCACTTAATAGAATGCAAGTTTTGTATGCTTATTTATTTCCTATATTTTAACTTGTTCTATGCTTGACAGTTTGTAAGTATTTCATGCTTGCCTATTTTCTTTTAGATATTTTAACTTGTTTTACTCTTAATAGTTTGTAAGTGTTTGATGCTTGCCATTATCTTCTATATTTTCAATGGTTCTATACTTAACAGGATGTAAGTGTCCTTTACTTGCATATTACCTTCTATATTTTTACTTTATTCTATGCTTTACAGTCTGTAAGTATTCTTCACTTGTATATATCTTTCTATATTTTAACTTATGCTGTGATAACAGTATGTAAGTGTTCTATGCTTGCTTATTTTGTTTTATATTTCAACTTATTCTGTGTTTACCAGAATGTAAGTGTTCTAGGCTTGCTTGTTTTATTTTATATTTAACTTATTTTATAGCGTGTAAATTTTCTTTACTTATATTTGTCCTTCTATATATTAACCTTTTCTGTGTATAATAGCATGTAAGTATTGTTAACTTACACATTTTCTTATATATTTTTAACTTGTTCTGTGCTTTATAGCTTGTAAGTGTCCTCTACTTGCTTGTTTGATTTTATATTTTAACTTGTTTTTTTGATTTTACTTTATACTTAACAGGAAGTGAGTATGCTTATTTATTTTTGTTTGCAATTTAACTTGCTCTGTACTTCATAGAGGGTAAGTTTTCTCTGCTTGCTTATTTCTTTAACATAGTTTATCTTATTCTTTATTTAATAGCTTGTAAGTATCTCTGACCTATATATTTCTCTATATTTTAACTTATTCTCTGCTTTATAGTTTGTAAGTGATCTCTGCTTACTTATTTTCTTACATCTCTTTATTCTGAACTTAACAGCCTGTAAGTATTCTCTATATTTTTATTTCTTTTTACATTTTAACTCTTTTTATATTTAGCAGCATGTAAGTGTTCTATACCTTTTTTCTTTGATATTTTTAGATCCATCTCTCACTTTATGCTTAACAGCATGTAAGTGTCTCTTATACACTTTTATCTTTTTATCTTTTAATTTATCCTTTACCTTATGCTTAGTGGCCTGTGAGTTCTTTTACTAGTTTTTTTTATAATTTAATTTTTCTGACTTAAACAGTCAAAGATACTCCCACAAGTAAGTGCATATTATTTTCTAACTTTATTTTATATAACTTAGATCTATGTTATTATTTAATAGTGTGTTAGCATCTTATTTCTCCACTTTTTGCTACTGAGTTATTTTTTAAATTTATGCTATACAGTTGGTGAGTGCTTCTTTCTCACCTCTCTTTTTATGTTCTAATTCTACCACTATATCTGGCAGGAAGTGCATATCTTTAGCTTGCTTATATCTTTTATTTTCTGACTTATCTTCATGCTTAACAGGCAGTGTGTTTCTTTTGTTAACTTGCTTTTCTTTAATATTTTAACACACTTCTTTATCTGCTCTTAATAGAGAGTAAGTTTTTATTGCTCACTTTTCTTTTCTATTCTAATATATTTATATATCTATACTTAATAGAGAGTGAGTGCTCTCACTTATTAATTTTCTTCTTGTGTGTTAAAACTTTCTCCCTTCATATGAAACAGAGAGTAGGTTTATATATTAAATATTGTTTCACCAACTGATTCTTTTACTTTTGTTAGAATGTAAGTTTTTATAGCTTTTTTACTTGTTTTCTGTCTTCACTTTTTTCTACTGCAGAGAATTTTCTTACAATTGAATTTATATATAAACCAAGTAAGCTTACTATTGTATAGCTCTTTCTTGGTCTACTATCAGTCTTTTAGAATATAGGCTTTATATCTCAAGTTAACTTACAGCCACCAGTCTTTCCAAATATATACTCAATATCTCCAAATCACTCACAAATATCAGTTATTCAGAATATACACTCTATATCTCAAGATAGCTTACAATCATCAATTATTCAAAATGCACCCTCTATCTCTCAATTTAACTACCAAAATTATAAGCTTCATATAATAATTGGTTTGTTCTCTTTTTAATTCTTCTCTATTCTTTCTTATATCTAAATAGTGACAACACTTATTCTGGAGCATGCCAGTCTTTTATATGCATCATCATCTAGGCTATTGCCTAATGAGACTTTAAACACAGCATATTCTCATTATATAGCTTCTGACACTTATGATGAAGTTATATCTCAGTTTTCTGCATCTCAGATATATTCTATTTTACAAGTTATTGAATTTATTCTTCAACATCGTTTATGATTGCTGTCTTGTTGTAATATATCTATATATTCTTTTCCTTTTGCTGCCCTATTATGCTTACTTATTTCTGCTTACCAACTGATCCTATGACTTATATGTGGATAGTGGCTGATACTTTCTTATGTGACTTATACTTGTGATCTAGATTTATATAACCTATACATAAGATTATGTTATATCTTTACTGGTGTTACAAGTTCTGGCCCTGGTCCACCAATAGACCCTTTTTGTTCTATTGTCTGTCTATTTTAGTTAAACCTCTGAGATTCACTGTTATTTGTATCTCACCCAGAATGTTACCACTGCTAGTTGCATTAGACAAAAGACTAGTTGTATATGTTATGAACTGCCAACTTTTTTCTTTTCTTTGCTACCCTTTCTTGCTCATACTTACCTTTTACTGCTTACTTGTTTCCCCTGACATGTATGCTGCTATGTATTACCCATCTCTCCCACATAATTTATATTAACAGCCTTGCTTCTGATAACTCACTCTGACCCCCTTTTAATTATGCACAGCCTTCTGTGATTCCATTTTGTTCTCTCTGATTCCATCTGACTCTGTTGATTGATTGATGAGCTGTTGTATATACTATTATTAGGATATGACTCCTTCATACAGCCTCATCTAGTTAGATATATAAGTAGTGCCTCTAGGTAGCTTGTAACCCTAGACCTGTCTTAGTTACCTTTCAGCAACTCAGTTATCATATCCTTTCCTCTCTCCCAGTTCTAAGACTTAGAGGCACCCTTCCTAGAAGGCCCCTCTTCTGCTATATCTAACACAAATGTACTTGTGTTAGAGTGAGAGCCCTTGTAGCAAAGTGTTAAGGCTGTAGCGGGCCTTGGACTGGAGAGCTTGCGAGAGCGAGGTCAAGCGGACCTAGCAAGCTATTCAGAGGAGAGAGAGTGAGTGAAACGCTCGCTCTTGATCCTCTGATACACAAGTGCACTAAGGATTGTAGAGGCTATCAACAATCCACCCAGCACTGGTGCGTGACACAAGTTGGGAGGTTTAATGTGAACGAGTGCGGACGATTAAACCTTCCAAGTAGTGTAGCTCGTATACACAAATGCAGAGAAGTGAATCGTGTAGACGACGAGTCAACTCCTTTGCAGTAGTGCAGCTAAGGACGGGCTTGCTTAACGCTCAAGCTTAAGCGGTATACACCTGCGCCTTTAAGCAGGTAGACTAGGTAGAGTCTTGAGGGAGTGAAGCTAGACGAGCGACCGAGAGACTCTGTCACACAATTGATGAGAGGAGATGGGATAGAGCGTATGGTGATCCCTTATCCTCTAAGCAGGCGGTGTGAAGAAGCTACAAGTTGAGAATTAAGTCGAGCTTAGGGCTCAACTTCGTATTCCAGCCTTCTTAAATACAGGGAGGATCGTAATACTACTAGTACCGATCCTTGGGCCTAGAACAACGCTGGGACACTGCCCACAAGTACAGTACACATCAGGGACGAGTCAGAACGAGTCAGAGACACAGCAAATAGTACATGGATCCTCAGGCGATCCAGGGAGCACCATGGAGACGTACCAGTCCATACAGTAGCCTAAACAAGTCGGAACGCATATAGTAAATTTTTCTGTAGGCTATCCTTCTGAACATACCAGAGTCTGTCCGTGACACAAAGGCCTTGCACCTCTACAACTTATCTACATTTGCACCAACTCAGACAGGGGTTAGGTAGCTTATACAGTGCTGGACAAGCAAAGTCCACCAATTTGCTAACTCCTGAAATATAAATTTTTACAAAAAACTAAGATTGGGATCGTGCTCAGGCAGGCTCAAAATGTACAAAAACACCCTTTGCAGACTTTCCCATGTAAATTTTAAGGTGGCCAATTTTTTGGGTCTGATTTTCTGACATAAAACATGCCCCTTTTAGGGTTTTCTCTAATTAATAACAGCATCAATTGATATCATGGCTTGTGGGCCAACCCTCTGGTGAGATTTCTGCTTCTGCACTGCCCATTCTGTCACTGCCATGTAGTGCAGTTGACAATAGACTAAGCTTGAAGGGATAGTCTGACTGCTAAGTAGTGCTCAAGATGCACTAAGTTGATTATGAGGATAAGAGAGACAACTCTGAAGTGTTGTCCAAGACTTGTAAAGCGACAGGTTCCTGCAATATAGAACCAAATCCTATTGCCACCCAGAGTGTAGATAGTGAACAGAAGTATATTGAGACTACTGAGACAGGAGACTTAACTTGCCATCTTAGAGACAGCAAGGTGTAGCTTATATACTACAAAAGGAATGATGACTAAGCTAGGATACATGCTACTAGCATAAGGCCTCCATGAGGTGGATAGCCATCAGGTATGCAAGAACACACGACAAATGCAAGGCCAGCATGAGGCCAACAGACACAAGACACAAGGCTACCCTAATAATCATATATGAGGCAAACACAAGGCCAGTTCCAGAACTTACACCAGTACATCGGTTAGACTGATCCCAGAGGCCAGTAACATCACCCTCCCACTAGTTGTCAAGCCCCTGCGAGACCCAATGCACTGCTGCATGATTCTTGGTGCGTTCCTTCCATGCCAAGTTGCACATGGTCGGGTAAGGTGAGAATCACCCCTTGAGGTGCCCCACCTGCTGCTGCATGCGCAAACTGATGAGCCTACCCTTGCAGACGTTGTGAGCCTCTCGCATACTTTCCAGGTCCATCTGGAAGAGCTCAATCTTGTCCTGCAAGGTGTTGATGTCGTGCTATACCTGCCAGTAGTGAGTGATCTCGGCAGTGTAGCCCCAATCGAAGAGGGCATTGGTCTTGGCGCATAGAACAGAGAAGTTGGTGGGCGAGCCAATAAGCATGTGCCGGAACCAAGGCGCAAGGGGTTCAGCAGGGTTATCTTCGTTGCAGTTATAGGGGGCTGTGATGTCACAGATGTAAGGGTCTTTGTCAGTATTCTGGCCTTGGAAATAGGCTGCAACCCTCCTGTCCCCCATAAGCTTGACCCAGTGTGCTTTCCTGAAGACCCTGTTGCCAGCCAGGATGCGAATACTCTCGCATGCAGAGTTCCTGAGGGCTGTTTTGTAGCCATCAGGTGGGATGTGGTACTCTTGCTCATGGTTTGCTAGCTTTGCCTTGGCAGCCTCCACATGCTCAGTGAGAGTCCTAATCCAAGCATTGCTCGCGATTTGGTGGGCATCAATGGTGTTGGCAAGTGCAGTGCACATGCCATAGAGGATGGGGATGGGGAAGTTGAACCCTGCAGCCAGGGCATTATGCATGGTGGAAGAGGGGGAGAGGCAACCCATGGCAAGTGCATCTGGGTTGAGCTGTGAGCTTTTGTGGGGGTCACAGAGCAGGTGGATGGATAGCGGAGCAAGGCTGGGAGGTGGTACAGGAAGTGGGGAGTCGGACATAGGGGATTCGTTGTGTGCAGGGGACTTGTTGTTGACAGACATGATGTGGAAGAGGATGGGGAGGATTGTTGCAGTGTCAAGGTCCAGATTGAGTCAACAGTGATGGTAGGAGCAGGTGGGATAAGGACACTTGGCATTGAGGAGGAAGCAGTGGTGGAAAGGAAGATAGATTTTGTATGGTTCGCCATTGACTGGGTGGACTGTGAAGTAGGGTCAGATGGAGGCAGAGTGATTGTCAAGGGGATCGGTGGTCAGTTCCAGCTTTTATCAATGGTAGGGGCACAGAGAGATGCAGCAGAAGCATGAGTGTTCTCGTGAGTGGGATGGAGGAACTTTGTTGAGAAAATGGAAGGCAAAGCTGTGGAGGTCTTGATTGGGTTGGAACTGGAAGAATTTCTTAGGGTTGTATGAGAATTTGTGGTCAGGTGATGGAGGGCAAGGAGTAATGGGAGCCAGTGTGAAGTGCTGGGGTCATTTGTTGAGCTTGCAAGGGTTTTTATAGAGGTTAGAGGATGCTTTTGGTGATAGGCTTTTATGATCTGGGGTGCATGTACTTGGTTGGCTGGTTCCCATATGTTGTTGCTTTCGGGATATCTGGCCCATTTGATCAGGTACTGGAGTGTTTTAGACTGTCCATGATGTTGGTGGCTCCTTATCTGCTCCACTTTGTATTCCAGTTCACTGTTGATAAGGTCAGGTGGTGGCCAGGAATAGTTGGGTCTGTGTGCAGTGGTTTTGCAATAGGGCGATAAGAGTGACATGTGGAAGATGTCGTGGATGGTTCAGGTCGGGGGTATGTGTAGCCAATATGCCACAGGGGAGATCTGAGCGGTGATCTTAAATGGACCGTATTGTTTAGGCAGTAGTTTTGTTTTCTGGTGGGGAAATTTCAAGTTTTTACCTTCTAACCATACTTGGTCTCTGGGGTTGTATTGGGCCGGAAGGTCAGTTGATTTTTCCGCTACACATTGTAGGGTCTTAATTGCTTGTTCCTGATATGCCCTGAGGCAGTTTATGCACTTTTTGACAGTCTCGTTATTTGATGGTGGTGTTGATGGGGGAAGTAGGGTGACCTCATGTCTGAAGAGGATTTGATTGGGTGATAGTCTGGTGGTTGTGTTTTGCCAATTGTTATATATGGCCAAGGCAAGGGACAGCCATTCGGTCCAATGTTCCAGGTGTGACAATGTCATGAGGCGGAGGTATTGTTCAACCCACTGGTTTTTCCTTTCTGAGAGTCCATCTGTTTGGGGGTGGAATGCCATTGATATATTTTGATTGGTTCCTAGAGCTTTGGCTAGTGTGCAGCTAAAGTGGGATGTGAAGCAGGGATCTCGGTCACTGATTACTTTACTGGGTATGCCAAACCATCTGAAGACATTATCCATGTAGAGTTGTGCAATTCCTGGGCCCATGATGGTGGAGCAGGGTAGGAAGACAGCTGCTTGGGAGCATCTGTGGTCAACGATAGTAAGGATTGCATCGTTGCCTTTGTAAGGAGGAAGTCCAGTGATCAAGTCCATGGCTATGTGTTGGAAGGGTCATGTTCTGTCTTCTGTACCGATTCGATATAGTGGTGTTTTGTGTTTGTGGGTTTGGTTTTTGTTTTGTTGGCATGTGGCACAGCCTTTGATGTAATTGCTGATCCATTCTTTCATTCCAGTCCAATGATATTTTTCTTGTGTTTGTCTGAGTGTTTTGTCTTGTCCTGGGTGTCCAGCTGTGGGGTGGTCGTGGTAGAGGATCATTAGAAGTCGTTTGAGGGAGTTGTCATCTTTGGGAATAGGGATAGTTGAGTTTGACAGAGTTGCTGTAGTCCTACAGCATTCTGGGGGAATGATAGTGACTCCTTGGTTATCATTAGCTCCTTGGTCGGTGCTGGGTGGTCAGGAGAGGGCATCGGCTGCTTCATTGTCTTTTCCAGGAATGTGTTCAATAATGTAATTGTACTCTTGTAAGTCTGCATGCCATCTTGCTGTTTGTCTGTTGAGGTTGCGTGGGGATTTCCAGTATTGTAGGTTTGCGTGGTCAGTACGAATGATGAAGGGTTCATTTGTCCATCCAAGGTATGGTCTCCAGTGTGCAAGGGCCTTCATAATGGCCAGGAGTTCTCATTTGTAGATGTTGTAGTTTCATTCAGTTGGTGTGAAGGTGGCTGAGTAGTATGTGATGGGGTGTAGGACTGGTTTTTGTCGTTTTTGGAGTGCAGGTGTATCGTTATCACCCTGTTGCAAGAGTATGGCTCCCACACCATAGGCTGATGCATCATATTGAAGTATAAATTGTTTTTCGAAGTTGGGCTGTGCTAGGACTGGGTTCATGCACATGTGCATTTTAAGTTCTTCAAAAGCCATTATTTGTTGATTGTCCCAGTGCCAGGGTGTTGCTTTTTTTGTTAAGTCCAGTAGGGGTCTGGCAATTTTTGAGTAGTTGGGTATGAAGTATCTATAGTAGCCTGTGAATCCTAGGAATTTGCAGACCTCCATTGGGGTTGTGGGTGTGGGGTAGTCTGCTATGCCCTGGAGTTTCTTTGGGTCCATTTTTACTGTTTGTCCCCCTACGACTACTCTGAGGTAATTGACTTCCTTTTGCTCAAATGAGCATTTTTTGGGTTTAAGGTATAGGTTGTTCTCCTTGAGCTTGGATAGGATATGATATGTGTAGTCACAGTGTCGTTTGATATGTTCTTCTTCTGTTTCATTATCCTGTCGCTTAGTGTGAATGAGAATGTCATCCATGTAGACAGAGAGCCATCTTTGTGTGATTTCTGGTCTGAATATGATGTTCATCATTCTTTGGAAGGTTGCCAGTGAGTTGGTGAGTCCAAAAAACATGACTGTTGGTTCAAATAACCCCTGGGGGGTGAGGAATGCTGCTTTCCATTCATCACCCTCTTTGATTCTGATATTATTGTATCCCCATTGGATGTTGAACTTGGTGAACAGTGTGCATCCACTGAGATGGTTGATGGTTTGGGATATGAGGGGTGAAATGGTGTGGTCTTTAACCATCCATTTGTTTACTGGTCTATAGTCTTGTACCGGTCTAAGTTTTCCATCCTTCTTCTTTACAAAGAAGAAGTTTGCACAATAAGGAGAATCTGAGGGTTGTATGGTGCTGCATTGTAGGTGTTCTGAGAAGAACTTGTCTGCTTCCTTAAGTTCCTCTTGAGTGAGGGGTAACAAGCATCCAGGTAGTGTATGGGGTGCTCCAGGTAGTAATTCTATGGTGTGATCCCATATCATGTGTTCGGGTAATCTTTGGGAGGCTTCTTTGCTGAAGACTTTGCCGTGCATGTGATATTCTTTGGGGACCTTGTTTAGATTTGGGTTTGTTGTAGGTGTGTTAAATGTGACACGGCCAATGTAGTATTGATCCCGGTGTATGGGTCAGGGAATGTTTCGTGTATGGGGGACAAAGTGCACTTTCATATGGTTGATTGCCCTTGTGACAATGGGTAGCTGTGTGTAATCTATCCATCCTCTTTTCCAGTCAATTTTAGGTTGGAAGGCAGAGAACCATGGGTATCCGAAGATGGCTTTGTGTTCTCCTAGTTGGGTTAGGAAGAACTGCATATTGACCTTTTGTGTTCCCATTTGAAGGGATAGGTCAGTGTAGTGCATAAGGGCTCCATTTTTGTTTTCAGTTCCATCAACGTTGAACAGTGGCCATGGTTTTTCTAGTTGCTTTATGGGGAGCTGTAGCCATTTGGCATATTCTAGGTTTATGAAGTTTTCAGTGGCTCCAGAGTCTACTAAGGCCACTATCTTGGCTCTTTTCGATGCAGAATGGACGAATGTGCAGACTGTCATTGATTTTCTGGCTGATATATACACTGGGTCCAATTCTGCATAATTTGTACTTCGTCTGATCAGTGCCGACCTAATCAGACACTGGAAAAATCCTCAGCTACTCCCATTTGTTGGGCCATTTCTTGTTTCTCCTCCTGGGAGAGTGCTTCTAGCTCCGTATAGATGCAGGCTACCCTAGTGGGGCCATCCTTGTGGTTGTATTGTTGCTGTTTGGGATCATCTTGGAATCCGTCGAATTCCATGAGATTGGCTTGGGTATGTTGCAGGTGTTTCTGGGGACAGTTTCTAGCATAGTGGCCTACCGCTCCACAATTGAAGCATGCATTGTTGGTACTTGTTTGGGCCACATTAGCCCTAAAGTTTTGTCGTGGTTGATTCCATTGTCCCCTTCCTTGTCCTTGGGGGCAGTGCCATCCTGAATTGTTTGGTGCGCATCCTCTGCTGAGATCCATTGGAACTGGTCAATCGTTCATCCA
This sequence comes from Russula virescens, assembly GCA_003316435.1. Classification (NCBI taxonomy): domain Eukaryota; kingdom Fungi; phylum Basidiomycota; class Agaricomycetes; order Russulales; family Russulaceae; genus Russula; species Russula virescens. The sequence continues at coordinate 46,962 of QFEY01000312.1, forward strand.
CCTGGGGGCAGTGGAAGTATTAAATGCCCCTTGTGTGGGCAGCGCTTGCCAATTCCTCTGTTGAGGGCGAGGTTGGTTATTCCACCAGTTCTGATTTTGGGGTCGTGGGTTTCTCCCAAAGTAGTTATTGGTGGGTGGAGGGTTTTTAGTGATGACCTGTTGCAGGATTCCTTGAACCATGATTTGGGATTGTATGATGTTCTCTAGTTTGGTTTTCAGATCATGATAGGTAGTGGGGAGAGATGGATCTGCCAATTTGAGTAGTATGTATTTCGGTAGGTTCTTGATGAACTTTTGACAAGTTTCTGAGTTGCTGAGATCATATTCTGCTTTGATGATGAGGTCCTCGAAGTTGCTAGTGTATTTGTTGACAGATAGTCCATCCATCTTGATGTCCTCAATTTCATTGTGTGCTTGTTCCATCTCAGTAGTGTCTTGGAATTGCTCGAAGAATTGTTGAAGGAATGCAATCCAAACTAGGGGAACATTGTCGGTGATAGGGTCGAGTGTATCGAGCCAGTCACCCATTTGTCTGGCCCATGATGCAACTTTCTCTCCTTTAATGAGAGTGAGGGTGAAAGCAACTTTCTTGATTGGAGAGTTGAAGCCTGCTATGTCTGAATTGACGCAAAGATAGGCTTTGACCTCTTCGATGAATTGTTTGGCTTGTTTCCTTTCCCCAGTGAAGTGTTGAGGTAGGCTTCCTATGGCCTTGACATCTGGGTTTACAGGGACAGGTTGGAGAACATTTTGGTTAGGTGGTTCTCCTGGAGGCAGCCCTCCTGGGGGATTGCCTGGTTCTCCTGATCCTCCTGGGTTTCCTCCTGGGTTGGGGTCATTTGGGTCTGGTTTGCCCAATGCACAATTGAGATTACTAGTAATCTTTTCTGCCTTCTTCTCTTGGCAAGCTTTCCTAAGAGTTTGGATGATGTCATCCTGTTCAGATATAGTAGTGGTGAGGGTTGTCATGGCCATTTTAGCTGTAAGACAATCAACATCTGCATCTTTTTCTCATATGTCATACTGTGTGACCTCAGGGTTTACTGGTCCAAGTTCAAACTCATCTGATGCTGGTTGATATTCAATGTTCCTCCACTTGTCCTGGAAGAGTGTCACTGCTTGCGATCATCTGTTAAGTTTTCTGTGTGGGCTGTCAGTAAAGATGAGGAATGGAGGATCTGATGTTTTCAGGTTGAACTTGAAGACTCTGCTATTTGGTGCTCTGTTAAGCACTTCTGATGGTTTGATGTAGATCCTGGTGTTGGATCCTTCTCCTTCTAATCATGGGGCCAGTTTGTAACAAAGTTGAGTCTAATGTCACCGCCATGTAGTGCAGTCAACAATAGACTAAGCTTGAAGGGATAGTCTGACTGCTAAGTAGTGCTCGAGATGCACTAAGTCGATTATGAGAATAAGAGAGACAACTCTGAAGTGTTGTCCAAGACTTGTAAAGCAATGGGTTCCTGCAATATAGGACTGAATCCTATTGCCACCCAGAGTGTAGATAGTGAACAGAAGTATATTGAGACTACTGAGACAGGAGACTCAACTTGCCATCTTAGGGACAGCAAGGTGTAGCTTATATACTACAAAAGGAATGATGACTAAGCTAGGATACATGCTACTAGCATAAGGCCTCCATGAGGCAGATAGCCATCAGGTACGCAAGAACACACGACAAATGCAAGGCCAACATGAGGCCAACAGACACAAGACACAAGGCTACCCTAATAATCATACATGAGGCAAACACAAGGCCAGTTTCAGAACTTACACCACTACATCGGTTAGACCGATCCTGGAGGCCAGTAACACATTCTGCCACTTTACTGGTCAAACCTTTTTGGTAAGCATCCATAAACCTCCAGGAATGGTTGAAAAACCATTGAATCACATCCACAGGGCATGTATCAAGGCACTCATGTGCTGTGCGTCATGCTTCCTCAAACCTAGTTTTGTAGATTTCTCTATACCAGCATTTGCACCAACCCCAATACTGTACATATTTAATAGCAGTAAATGTGATAAAAAAAAAAAACATACCATTTCAATTGGACTGAGTTCATAGTGGAACTTAGGAAGAAAAACACACAGATGGCCCCTGGCCTTGATCTTCCACTCAAGGAGGGACTTTTGCACACGAAAATCTTCTTGCTTGCTGAGAAGACGTCCTACACTTTACTCCTTTTCTTTGATACAGACTGCTCCAGTAGGATCTTCATGGACCATTCCCTTTCCTTCTTCTTCTTTCTCTTACCTTCCATATCCTTCTGTCCAATTCCCTGTACTTATAGAACGCTCTGTTACATTCTGTTACCTTCTACTATGTTCTCACCGACTGTGCTTTAATACTGCGGACTGTGCTTTGATACTGCGGACTGTGCTTTGATACTACGGACTGTGCTTTGATACTACGGACTGTGCTTTGCTATGTATGTGACTGTGATCTGATTCTGTTCCGTTCTGTTAGCTTCTAGTTGTTTCTACAACTGCATGTATATAAGATGACCCAGTTCTGACACCAAGCCTTAAGCTTGGTCTTCTGTTCAATACAGGACTTACCTCGTCACAACCCCATGTGCTCTCTAAGTCATCCCTCTAAGCTTCAACTCCTTTAAACTCGTCCTCCTCTACTTCAAGTTCTATTACCTAAGCGGCTAGTCAAGCCATTCCACCCCGGACCAGGAACCTTCCTAATCCGGACTTACTGTATCGCTCTCATTTAGGGCTCACACGCCTAAACCTCGATTGATCACTACATGTCCAAACCAGTGCCTAACCGGCCCAGACATCCAGACTTGTAAGGGACCTCGTGTTACAAGCTCTGGCCCTGGTCCTTCCACGGACCCTTCCTGTACCCTTGCCTGCACCTCCCAGCAAATCCCCTGGGACTCACTGCCATTTGTGCCTGATCCAGAATCTCCAGAACTCTCACATGATCTGTCACATGACAGATCACATGCCCTGTCAAGTGACCAGTCACATGACTGGTCAGGTGTTACATCAGGTGATCAATCACCTGATTGATCACATGTCACATCATGTGACTTCCAGAACCTTCTGCTACGTTCTCCTTCTTGTCGCTGCATTACTGTACTGATTAACTGTCCCTTTGTCACCATATCTGTTCTCATGACCTGTGTACTATACTGTTACTCAGCCTGACGTCACTTGTTTGTCAGAAGACTTACTGATTGTTCTGTGATTCATCAGCTCGCTTACTATACCTCTTGTCACTTGCTGATTCATTGCTTACTGATCCCTCTTGTCTAATTACCTGATTCCCTGATTGATTACTTACCATTACTGATTGCACTTAGTCAGCTTAGTTGACCACTTAGCAAGACTGATTTGTCATCCAGTAGAATACTTGTATTTATACTCGCGCTAGTACTGAACTTAGGCCCTAAGCCTGAGTTAACTCAGTTATTGTCTCATTGCTTCTACCCTCTTATATGCACAGCCAAGGCCCTCTTCATCTCTGAAACATTTACTTTTGACTTGTGTTCATTCACAAGTTATCCAGAGCCTATTGATTGAGCTATATCAATCAACTTGCCTGTGTACCATCTGTCCCAGACCTCCCTGGCCTGGTCTCCTGCCTAATCAGGCAATTCGCAACTTCACTCGACTTAGGACCACGTCTAGTCCCATTGCAAGATTACTGAACGCATAGGTAGAGCTCTGCTCCCTCTGCTGACCACTTGAATACCAGATCTTCATCTGATCACTATCGTGATAACGATCCCAAGACGGATCGTAGCACCTCGGGTCTATAAACCATAGTGTAAGGTAGCTTGCTACACAAAGGTGGTCAGCACCCGTCTATATATAAACACTCTCGTTGGGGACAACCCATTGTTAAACACCGCAGTCCTATGGTTCTGCACGTTGCCCTAAGCTGACTAGTTAGGTCTTAGGCTAGACTAGTATGCAATCTAGTCATGCAGTTGGAGGAACTCCCTGCACTGACTCTAAGGTACTTGAGTCTGAAGGTTAGTGTTGGGGAAGTTCGGTTTGGTTCGGTTTGGGCCACTTTTGGCCAAACCGGAAACCAAACCGTTCGGTTTTTGCCAGAATTTCTCAAACCGAAACCGAAACCGATACAAACCGTTTATATCGGTTTGGTTTGGTTTACTCTCAGTTTGAAACGGTTTGAGTATCTAAAAGTTATCAGATTGCTTAGAAAATTTAACTGGACTATCTTTGGGTATAGGACATAGTTCAGTTAAATTTTCAAGGCAATCTGATAACTTTTAAACCTTCATTTTGCGCATTAGTTTTATATATTAGATTAAGCAGTCTGATATCTAATCTTATTGGTTATCAATATGTAAAATAAGGCTTTAAAGGTTATTGGATTGCTTATAAAACTTAAAGGCAGCATATGCTATACCAAGAGATGGTGTACCTAGATTTACTAAGCAATCTGATAACTTTAAAACGTTGAAACTATCTTAAACCAAGTTGAAACCAAACCAAACTGATTTGCAAAGTAAAGGTCTTAAAGTTATCAGATTACTTAGAAACATAGACATACTGTCTCTTGGTATAGGACATGGTGCATATAAGTTTTCTAAGTAATCTGATAACTTTTAACCCTTCAAATTGCATATCAGTAACCAATAATATCAGTTATCAGTTTAGTTTGCATAATTGATATGCAAAATAAAGGTTTAAAACTTATCAGATTGGCTTGAAAATTTAAATGCACTATTTCCTATACCTAAAGATAGTCCAGTTAAATTTTTTAAGGGATCTGATAACTTTTAAATTTACAAGATCAGTTTGGTTTAAACCAAGTTTGAAACCGTTTACCAAACTTTCAAATTTCCCAAACTGGAAGCCAAACCATTTGGTTTCCCACAGAAATGGCCAAACCGAAACCCAAACTTCCGGTTTGGTTCGGTTTGAAACCGAGTTTGGATCGGTTTGAAACCAAACTTCCCCAACACTACTGAAGGTCATAACATAACTTGACCAAGTGGCCTATGTAAGGTAGCTTGTAGGCACAAAGGCAACATGCATTGTCTATACAGAACAGTGAAACCCTCAACCAAGAACGAACCCTCTTGGTCAAACACACTTTAGTCCAAGCATGACAAGACGAGCCATGCAACAGCACTCACTTTCAACAGGACAGATGGGGGAACACTTTGTGCACTGTATGTCATGGAGGTCAAAGCCCTGCTCTTCCAAGGTCTGTTTGAGACCTTTTGCCTCACCTGATTCTGTAGTCATCTTTTGGGGTTTGCCATGTAACTCGACATATGGATTATCCCATGGGATCTCAGTGTCCCTCTGTTTGTGTTGCTAACCACCATTTGATTTACTTATTTTGAAAGCACGAAGTGCATTGGGCCCAAGCGATGCATGTGCTAAGGACTGATTGAAGATGAATAATGTGACACAATTTGGGTGTGCCTCTTCGAAGATCGCTATTGCACGGTCAACTTGTGCAAGTAATTGTTTGTGATCCCACCACTCATCACCACCTGTGCCCAGATATGTGATGCAGTGTGCATCTTTGACGATAATTCCATCTTCATCATGGATTATTAATTGTCCATTCTCTTCTTCCACAAAATTGGAAACATGGATGATGTGTCCACACCCCTTCCTCATGAGTTTGATCTCTTCATTTTGCATCCTTTCCCTGCAAGTTAAAAAGGCCTCCAATGGATCAAGACAATGGTGCATACCATCCAGACTGCTTATATTCATTAACATGGAATGAGCTTTCATCTTAAAACACAGCAATTATCCTTTTCTCTCCATCACTCAATACAGGGTCTTCGCACATGAGTTTGGGGCCATCACTCTGAGGGACCCACATGGTCATACACCATTCAAAGGACTTCATCAAAGGCAGGAAGACCTTGCTTCTGTATTTCCTTACATCCTCCCTCTCATGCCTGTCCATGTAGATGCCTTTCCAGAACTGCATTTGCTGCCAGCCCAGTTTGATCAGCCATTGTTGAGCCATGTGCTCCAAAAGCTTGGTCCTGAGCATGAATCCAAGTGATGGAAGGATTTGCTCATTAAGGGCATGGTTGAACTTTTGGGGGGTGACTTTGCCTGTGGCCATGCTCAACAGGTACATATGCACTGCCTTCTGGACCTGCTCGTTATTGATCAGAGAATGACCTCTGTTGCCCCCTCGAGTCTCAACTGGCAACTGCTCATATTGCTGGTAATGCCAAGCAAGTGTCTGAATCTGGTGGGCAAAATGGACACCTGTCCCATTGTGCCATTGCCAGGCAATCTCCTGGCTTGCGGCCATGTGCCTGACTCCCTTAATCTGGAGCATTGCAAAGTTTTGAAGGATAGTCAATTGATTGATCCCAGTGAGTGTCATATCCTGCTGTTTCACTGCCTTTTGATCTGCCTTGATCTGTTCTCACAGTTCCAGCCACCCTCAGACTTGGTCCTTCACTCTGGGTGGCTGCTCTTCCTCATTGTCCAGAAATTGGGCCACATCTTCCTCTTCCTCTTCCGAACCTCGGCTTTCCTCCTCCTCCTCTTCCTCTTCCTCTTCCTCCTCTTCCTCCTCCTCCCCCTCCTCACTATTGGACTCGCTCTCACATGCACTTTCAGTCTCACAAGGTGAACCCAGTGGGGAGGGTGAGGTGGGAGGCACCAAAAGCAGAGGCTCCGGAGATGCTGCAGCACAAGATGGCTGCCTCGACCTCAATGAGGCCCTTGACAAGGCCAGTGACCCCGATGTGGCCCTTGACAAGGCCGGTGACCTTGATGCAGCTCTTGACAAGGCTGGTGACCTCAATGCAGCCCTTGAAAAGGCCGGCAGTGGAGCTGCCAATCTTGAGACCAAATGTGATGTCTTCGTGAACATGAAGTCAGTGAGTCTCCCTTGATTCTCCATTGCATGACGGTGCTTATGGTGCCATTGCGATTGAGCAGACTTTGTGCCCATGTTGAGGCTATGTGAGTGCCTTTTCCTCTTGCCTGATCCTCAAGGTAAGTGCCAGTGATCTCAAGACTTCATTCCACATGCACTGCTACACCCCATTTTCTCTTTCTGGTATGCTCTGTTATGTCAGGACCTTTCATGGACCACTCCCTTTCTTTCTTCTACTTTCCCCTACCTTCCATATCATTCTGCTGCACTTGGACTGCTCTCTGTACTCATAGAATGTTCTGCTGCCTTCTGTTACCTTCCATTATGTTCTCATTGACTGTGCTTTGATACTGTGGACTGTGCTTTGATACTATGGACTGTGCTATGCTATGTATGCGACTGTGCTTTGATTCTGTTCCATTCTGTTACCTTCTAGTTAGTTCCATGACTGCATGTATATAAGATGACTCTGTTCTGACACCAAGCCTTAAGCTTGGTCTTCTGTTCAATACAGAACTTACCTTGTCACTCCCTGTGTGCCTTCCTAAGTCATCCCTCTAAGCTTCACTTCTTCAAGCTCGCCCTCTCCTCCCTTAAACTCTTATTACCTAAGTGGCAACACCAGCTGATCCACACTGGACCGGGGACTTTCCTAATCCAGTTTACTGTATCACCCTCATTTAGGGCTCCAGTGCCTAAACCTCAATCACTACACATCCAAACCAGTGCCTAACTGGCCTGGACACCCAGACTTGTAAGGGACCTCAGGTCTATAAACCGTAGCATAAGGTAGCTCACTACACAAAGGCGGTCAGCACCCATCTATATACAAACACTCTCATTGGGGATAACCCATCATTAAACACCACAGTCCTATGGTTCTGCACATTGCCCTAAGCTGATTAGTTAGGTCTTAGGCTAGACTAGTATGCAATCTAGTTACGCAGTAGGAGGAACTCCCTGCACAAGGTCATAATGTAACTTGACCAAGTGACCTATGTAAGGTAACTTGTAGGTACGAAGGTAACGCGCATCATCTATACACAACAGCGAAACCTCACAACCAAGAACGAACCCTCTTAGTCAAACACACTTTAGTCCAAGCATGACATCAGACCAAGCTTTCCTCTAGACACCACGGCTTACATCAGTCAAGCAACAGGCTCCAAACCTGATGAACGTCAACGAGTCTATCAAAGAACCTCCGATAACCTACCCTGCCATGTTGTAGACAGAGTCCTCTGGATCCCTTCTGGATACTGCCTATATGACGAAACCACAGAACACATCACTCATCTTGAATTTATAGAAAACTCCTGGTACAAACTCGAACATAACCATGACAATACTTACTGAACTCAAGCCTCTCTTCGAATCCCCTGCCACAAATGAGGAACCAGATTCTGGAACCTCACTGACCCTTAACACCCTGACTACACTTTGTCAAGAAGACAAAGTCCCGACCCTCACTCTCTAAGAGAACCTACCCCCGCCATCCCAGATAACAATCACGACCCACAGCCTTCACCCATCCAATTCCACGACCCAGGATCTGACAAAGAACCCGCCAGTCCAGAAGATATCCCTGTTGCTACAACCACAGACACTGTCCATGCAGAAATCCTCTCTGAAGCCACTCAACAAATTGTCCATCTAGATGATCAACCTAACCCAGATACTCCCCCACAACAACCTCTTGTCCTTGAACGTGTTATAGAGAATGTTGTCCTTGAACACACCATCCTTAATCCAAACCCCTTTGTTGAAATTGTCAACCCAGAACCAATCCCTGGTCCTTCCCAATATGGTCCTGTCAATAGGATACCAACACCCCCAGGACCCATCATCCCAGTCCACCTTCAACAGCCTATACAACCTATCCCACCCATCCAGCTCCAACCCATTCCTGTTATACCTCAAATCCCTATCATGGCAAACATCCAACTGCAACAACAACAACAGCAGCAACAAGCCCCTGCCACCCCCATGCCTCTAACTAATGGCCTTCGCAGACCCATGCCCCAGATCTTCACTGGGAAACACACTGAAAGTGCGAACTTCATGAGAGAATTTGAACTCATATGCAACATGAACGAAAATCATGAACTTATTATCATTCCTTACTTCAAGGTCAACCTAGCCCTCTCAATGATGCAAGGACCTAAAGTCAATGATTGGGTGCAACCGTGCAAGAGAAACTCACCTGGCTGAACACCCAAGTGACCACCCAGAATGTAGCATGAGGAGCTGCTATACTCTGGACCCAATTCAAAATGGCCTTCAATGAAGCCTTCACTGATTTCACTGAAAAACAGAAAGCCATCAGTGAACTCACCAATCTCAAAATGCAAACTGGAAAACTAGAGAACTATATCGCAAAATTCAAGACCCTCATTCACAAAGCAGGATATCCTGAGGGAGATACCCAGACCACTGAAAGATTTGCTAGAGGACTACTTTATCCTGTTCTCGTTGGAATCCTGAGTAATCAAGCCAACCCACCAGACACCCTTGATGCCTGGATCACCGCCACCAAAGTGCAAGAAGGACAACATGCCACTCTCCTCAATTACACCTTGCCCCAAGGTTGGACCCAATGGACATCCCCATCGACATCATCGTCAAAGAAACCTTTCCATAAACCCCACAAAGGTTACACCAATGGTACTCCGATGGATGTAGACACCATCAGGAAAGCCACCACCCTCAAAGAAAAGAAGACTCACTGAAAAGAAGGACATTGCTTTGAGTGTAGTCATCAAGGACATCACACCAAAGATTGTCCCAAGAAGAAGAAGACAATCCACCCCAAACATAACTCCCTAGAGGAGCTTCTTCACCAAATATACCTCGAATGCCAAGAAGATAGTGACGATGAAGAATCTGAAAGTGAAGATCCAAGTTCAGATGAAGAAGATCAGGAACCATCCCTTCAAACAATGATGGCTTCCCCCTAAGATTATAGCATCAAGAACATAGCTGAACAAACTGCCAGCTTCTCTCCAGAAGAAAGAGAAGAATGGGTTCATGCCATGGAAGACCTAGGCATGGATTTTCAAGAAGCTTGAATCAGACAGCCCTGATTCGAAGTATCTTTGCTGAAGAGAAGGTTTTCGTCTCCCCTATCAAGTCACTAAAGGCTGAAATTCAATTCAGAATGAAGAATGAAAGAGCCATCATACCCACCCTTGTTGACAGCAGCACAATGGAAAACTTCATCCACTACAAAATTGCCAGAAAGTACTGCCTCCCTTTAGTAGAACTAGAGAAACCTAGGCCAGTGCACAACATAGATGGCACTTCAAACCAAATGGGACAAATCACTCACACAGTACGACTCAACCTGCAGTACTGCTCAAAAGCACTACCCTTCCTTTTCTATATGACAGACCTTGGAGAAGATGACTTCATCCTTGGATTCCTGTAAGGCGGCCATATATGGACGCCTTACGATGTATTACAACTGCGTGAGCAAAGGAAATTGGCCAGTAAACGCGTAGCCACTATATGGCCGGTGTGGCCAGTATAGGGACGACGCGAGTTGAGAAGCGGTCCACACGGACCGGCACTATGCCCATATTGGGCAAGGGCCAATACACACATACCCCGGGGCCTTCTAGGCAACGCGGATCAAACCCTTAAATGCACACTGAAACCAGTGTGCCCCAAATATATTCCCTTATAATGAGAACCAAAAGAGAGAGTTAGAATAGCGATAATACTATAAGGATTATTGCTATGCATACATCTCGCGTCAAAGGCACAGACAGCCCGGCCAGCATGGCTCGGCCGTATAGTGTCAGAACTTGCGCATTGACCTTGCAACGCAGCCCGAGCATTGCACATTGAAAGCTGGCAGTACGCCCTGATGGGACGGACTGCCCCAAACACAGAAGGATCCGACAAGGTCCCCAAAGAGCCCTGAAACACAGGGCACACGCAGTGAGTGATCGGAAGATCGCTAGGTGGATTGGGGACTGCTCAGAGATGTACTTACGTAGAATTAGGGTAGAAATACCTTGTATATAAACTGTAGGCCCTCTTAGATAGAGGGCAGACTTACCCCTCTACGTAGCTTTTCGCAATAAACCCCCAACGATTTGGCTGGTTCAGTTGCGAGACGCTCTTGAGGAGTTTTCAAGTCCAAAACACCTTTATTATCTATCTACTAACACTTGGTACGCTAGAGCTTCGCTCGTGTACGAAGTGTTACAATTCCCCTTCCTCTTTGCCATTGATCCCCCAATAAACTGGTCAGAAGGACAACTTCATGGCTCAGTAATCGCCTTCACAGATGACGTGGATCTCTACTTCAAAGAGAATATTTCACTCAAGGAAGATGGCAAAGACCCAAATCTCCCTCTATACTGTCCCCCTTCCCAAAAACTAAACCCACACTACCTGTACAACCCACCAAATCCTCGGAAACCACACTAGCAGAAGATCTGCAACCTCTCTGCACTAAATATTGGAGAACTATCGCCAACACTCTTCCTCAGGAACCTCCTAACGATCCCATCACTCAAAAATATTGGAAAATCTTCATAAACATCCCAGATGATGAAGGACTCTTAGAAATCCAGTGAACCACACTTTCCACCCAACTAGCAATTCAAGCAAACACCAAACCTGAACAAGCCTGGATGGACATTGTCCCTTATGCCTACCATCAATTCAAAAGAGTCTTTAGTGAGGAAGAATGCCAACAATTCCCCCCTTCCTGCTCCTGGGATCACACAATTGAATTAACACCAGATGCCCCTTCAAGCTTTGATTGCAGAGTGTACCCTCAGCCACCAAAGCTCAGAACAATGACCAATGAATTCCTTCTTACTAACCTAAGGAAAGGATACATCAAACACTCCAAATCCAAATTTGCCTCTGGATTCTTCTTTGGAGAAAAGAAAGACAGAAAACTATGTCCTATTATAGACTACTGCCCTTTGAACAAAGTTACAGTCAAGAACAAATATCCGATCCCCCTACAACGTGACCAATTTGCCTCAATGTCTGGCAAGAAGTGGTTTACGAAACTAGACATTTGCTGGGGATACAACAATGTATGCATTCGCGAAGGTGATAAATGGAAAACCACCTTCAAAACATATAGGGGACTATTCAAATGCTGCATCATGTTCTTTGGACTATGCAACTCTCCAGCAACCTTCCAAGCTATGGTAGACGATAAGTTCAAAGATCTCCTAGACACAGGAGAACTTTTCATCTATATGGATGACTTCCTCATTGCCACCAATGGTTCCCTCTCAGATCACATCATTATGGTAACCAAAGTACTCCAACATATCGCAGATCTCAACCTCTTCCTCAAACCTGCTAAATGCAAATTTCATAAACACAAAGTAGCCTTCCTTGGCCATATAGTGGGAGAAGACAGACTACACATGGACCCCATCAAGATCAAAGTGATCACTAATTGGGAACCACCTACAAACCTCAAAGAATTACGCAAATTCCTAGGATTTGGCAACTACTACAAGGAATTCATCCCCATATACTCCTTAATTGCCCAACCTCTATATGATCTTACAAAAAAGAATCACACTTGGAATTGGGACATCACTTGCCAAACAGTGTTCAGAATTTTAGTAAAAGCATTCACTACTTATCCAGTTCTGTGAAATCCAGATCACACAAAACCCTACATTGTGGATACTGATGCCTCCAGAACAGCTCTAGGAGGAATCATGCAACAAGCTCACAAAACCAAAGAAGGAGAATTGTGCCTCCATCCCATTGCTTTCCACTCAAGGTCACTCTCTCCTGCAGAGAAAAACTACAACATCTACAATAGAGAAACTCTAGTGATTATCTCGACACTGAAAGTGTATTGCTACCTCCTATGGGGAGCTAAGATACTCATTAGATGCAATCACAAAAACTTAGCCTATTTTAAATCACCACATAGGCTAAATGCATGACAAATATGCTGGAAGGCATTCCTAGAAGAATATGACTATGAATTCCTCTACATCCCTGGATGTATGAATGTCATAGCAGACATGCTATCTCAAAGACAGGACGTTAAGGAGGGGGAGAATGATACCATTAACACCAACACTTTCACTCTTTTTCCTCCACACCTTTTCATTAAGACAATATACCTCAACAATGACACCAACAAACAACACCTTGCACTCCAAGAAATCCATGACACACCCTCTGGAGGACACCCTGGCATCGCAAATACCTGGGACCTAGTGAAATGATGCTACCATGGACCCAGACTTCGACAATTCACTGAAGAATATGTCAAAGGCTGCTCCAAATGCCAAGAAACAAAAGCACAAAAATATAAATGTGCCCTGCTGTACCATTTTGACACTCCAACAATGAAGGGACCCTTCCAGTACATCTCCATGGACCTCATCACTGACCTCCCCAAATCTGGGAAGTACAACACCATCCTCACTATTGTGGACCAAGGATGCTCGAAAGCAGTCAAGTTTATCCCTTATAATAAGACCATAGACAGAGAAGGTGTTGCACTAGCATACCTATGTGTAGATAAACCAGAAGGTTATATTGAGGTTGGAAACGAGTATGCATCACACAGGAAGGATCTCAGGTGTACCAGTGAGTACAGCAACTGAGGAACACAATGTTGACTACCTACTGTATGACATGGCAGTCACTACCAAATAGTACCAAATAGTAAATAATTAACTACCACTAAGTCCCAAAGAGTGATGATAAAGCCATTAAGTGGCAACACAAAGTAAATCTATTATAATGGCACACAACTCAATGTGCGCCCATTTTCTACACTATGTCACCTCCTCCCCTTCTTTGGCATCCCCTGACATGTCATCTCCAACAGGGACCCTAGATTTACTGGAAACTTCTCGAAAGCACTGTAAGGGAGTGATGCACGCTAGCCTTGGAACCGGCACTATTGACACCCAACAATCCCGAGGACCCATACACCCCAAATCAAGCAGCCAATGCACCTCCATTCCGAACCCATTCCCTGCCAGCCGATGTCACAACTGCCTTCCCTATCTCCTTTTAGTCAAGTAGCACAGCCCTGAATGTAAATAGCCTTAACCTCCATACAATAAAAGGGTGATGTGTCCTCAAAAGAGGAGAAGTGAAAAACAGAGTACCGACGCCCCATTACCCTCGGAGCTGTGCAATCCTCAGCCTCAGTCCCAACACGTTTGCATCCCTCTGGGATTGTGAGCCCGTTCTCTATTTTCCTTTTAACCCTTATCCTTCCTTTCCGAACTCACATCTGTGTGGCTTCCCTAGGATCTGCGCTACAGCACTATGCAAAGCCATGGGAATCCACCAAAACCTCAGCACTGCCTTCTATCCCAGAACTGATGGACAAAGCAAGCATATGAACCAATGGGTTGAGACCTACCTCTGCAGCTTTGTCAATGCCCAACAAAACAATTGGAGCACCCTCTTACCTATGGCTGTTACCAGCCTCCAGGATCGGACTAACCGATGTACCAGTGTAAGTTCTGGAACCGGCCTTACATTTGCCTCATGTATGATTATTAGGGTAGCCTCATGTTCCGTGTCTGTCAGCCTTATGTTGGCCTTGCATTTGTTGCATGTTTTCTTATACCTGATGGCTGTCTGCCTCATGAAGGCCTTATGCTAGTAGCATGTATCCTAGCTTAGTCATCATTCCTTTTGTAGTATATAAACTACACCTTGCTGTCCCTAAGATGGCAAGTTGAGTCTCCTGTCTCAGTAGTCTCAATATACTCTTGTTCATCATCTATACTCTGGGTGGCAATAGGATTCAGTCCTATATTGTGGGAACCCGTCACTCTATAAGTCTTGGATGACACTTCAGAGTCATCTCTCTTATCCTCATAATCGACTTAGTGCATCTCAAGCACTACTTAGCAGTCAGACTATCCCTTCGAGCTTAGTCTATTGTTGACTGCACTATGTGGCAGTGACATTAGACTCAACTTTGTTACAAACTGGCCCTATGATTCAAAGGAGAAGGATCCAATACCAGGATCTACATCAAACCATCAGAAGTACTTAACGGAGCACTGAATAGCAGAGTTTTCAAGTTCGACCCAAAAACATCGGACCCTCCATTCCTCATCTTCACTGACAGCCCACACGGAAAACTCAATAGAAGATTGCAGGCAGTCACACTCTTCCAAGACGAGTGGAGAAATATCAAATACTGATCAACCTCAGATGAATTTGAACTTGGCCCAGTAAACCCTAAAGTTGCACAATACGACATATGTGAAGAAGACACAGATGTTGATCATCTTACAGCTAAAATTGTTACAAGCTCTGGCCCTGGTCCTCCCATGGACCTTCCCTGTACCCTTGACTGCATCTCCCAGTTAAACCTCTGGGACTCATTACCCTTTGCACCTTCTCCAGAACCCTCACATGACCTGTTATATGACAGATCACATGTCTTGTCAGGTGACCAATCACATGACTGGTCAGGTGCTGCATCAGGTGATCACTCACATGACTGATCACATGTCACATCATGTGACTTCCAGAACCTTCCACTACATTCTCCTTCTTGTCACTCTCTTACTGTACTGAATGATGTTTCTCTGTTGCCATACTTGTTCACATAGTCTGCTTATTATACTGTTATTCAGCCTGATGTCATTTGTTTGTCAGAATACTTACTGATTGTTCTTGATTCATCAGCTCGCTTACTGTACCTTTGTCACTTGCTGATTCATTACTTACTAGTCTCCTTGTCTGATTACTTTGCTTACCTGATTGCTGACTTAATATTACTGATCACACTTAGTCAGCTTAGTTAATCACTTAGCAAGACTGATTTGTCAGCCAGTAGTATACTTGTATTTATACTTGCACTAGTGCTGAACTTAGGCCCTAAGCCTGAGTTAACTCAGTTTTTGTCTTATTACTCTGAACCTCCTGTGTGTGCATCCAAGGCCCTCTTCATTTCTGATCATTTACTTTTAACTTGTGTTCACTTGCAAGTTACACGGAGCTTAGTGATTGAGCTATATCAATCAACTTGTCTGTGCACCACCTGTTCCAGCCCTCTCGGTCCGATCTCCTGCCTAATTAGGCAATCACACGACTTCACTTGACTTAGGACCATCTTCAGTCCTATTACAAGATTACTTGACACATAGGTAGAGCTCAGCTCTCCCTGCTGATTTACTTGAATATCAGAACTTCACTTGATCGCTATCACAATAACAATCCTGAGACGGATCGTAGCATAACTCAGGCTTCTACACTACCTGAGCCCTTCCAGGCTATCACTCGACCTACTTATCCACCAGAAGCACCACATTTACGTGTGCCCCACCAGACCACACCATGCTCAAGGAAGTCGTGGAAGAACTGCTGTATTCAATATTACTACACAGTGTACCTAAGTACCGAAACTACCTGGCGCAACACTAAAGCACACCTCTGGAACATATGACCCACTCACAGCTCAGTGGATAACCTGGAACCCTCTACACACCTTCGAGACACCCTAGCCTCAACCCTCCAATGTCAACGCTTTGAATTTGTACCTGACCAACCTCATTGGCACTTTGTCTTCCTGTACACAAACGACCTTCCTCCTTGGCACAAACATGAACACTGGTCTTCCTGCCCATATTACTTCACCTGCCCGTTTCACTACATGACACCAAACGTGTCAGCAACTGAAGACTCAGAACCAGCATGGATAACCTCTTACCCAGTACCACGACCCCTGAACCAACCCCCACCATGCAGAACCTACCGGACACACAGCACTTGGATGCCTGGCCCTTCAATGACTTGATAAAGTTGGAGTTCTTCACTGAAATTGACGACACCACCCCTATGAATGTCGACAACCCAGAAATACCTGAAACACACCAGAACCCCTCCACCTACCAACAGGGAGAACTCCCCGACCTCATGAAACTTGCGTTGTGGCCCTTCAAAGACCTCATTGATCCCGGACTTTGCACTAGTATCTGCAATGACTTGTTAGCTGTCGCAGCCACTTGTAGACCATCCCCTGGTCACGTACCTGCATTCGAAAGCCTTGGTTCAACCATTGCTGAACTGTCACTCAAAGATCCCATTGGGGATGCTCTTACTCTGGTCATAGAAGTCGTACACAACAGCTCAGTACCTGTCCACCTGAAATCATCAGGAAGTCAACCCATCCAATCCACATCCAATCACGCACCGGTCCAGAATCCTGACCTGTACCTGTCCATCCTGAGGGAGTCCCAGAGACTCTGACATGACCCCCATAATCCTGAAACCTACCCACACTGTGCTGCCTTGTTGAGGCAGCAGAATGCCAACACCATTGAACCTGGAGAACATATCTCCTTCCCTGATATGGCCGATCAAAAAGACTTCAAGTACAAACATGCAGGACTCACCTCCCACTTCACAGACTGACTCAACGTCGAGTCCTCTAACCTCCTTGGCTCCCCCACCTGAAAATGTTGCTTCTCTTGCAAGAAGCAAGGCCACCTTGCCCGAGACTGTCTTGAACGCCCTGTCACCACACCAGGGGAAGTCTCTCATCAACACTGAGAGATTTATGCCTGAAAATCTGCCAAGAATGAACAATGTCATCAGCGAAACATCCGATGAGCCACCCAGGAAACAGACACTTACCAGATCCCCTGTGATGACCCCATTATTGAAGAACCCTTGCCAGAATCTACCGGAACCAAGTCGAAACTCTATAATCACATTAGTTCATCATGATGAACACCCAGAACCAGAAAACTTGCTGCACTTACCGCCGAAGGATCACCTGAGTCTACTGAAGATCAGTTGCCACCCCTACTTGCCCACATCTGATGCACCATGCTTGAAGAACCTGTATTGCAGATTAGAAGAACTGAGAAGGCATTATATGTACCTTTTCTGTTCCGACCCACCAGCAAACTCGAAAAGGCCCTCATTGATAGTGGGGCTAGTGAGAATTTCTTGGACCCTAGCATGGTCGAATGCCTTGAAGTTCAGACTAAAGAACTCAAGACACCTGTGAAAGTTATTAATGTTGACAGCTCCAAGAATGTTGAAGGACTAGTCACCTCATATGCCGACCTCAACATACTCCTGAACTATACAAAGAAGACCATGCAATTTTATGTCGCTGGCCTAGGCTCTGACCGAGCCGTACTTGGTTACCCCTTCTTGAAGGCCTTCAATCCAAATATTGATTGGAGAAGGGGAAGAATTGCTGGAAAACAAGGCATTCGAGTCGATCAGAAAGACGAGCAGACCCCTAGAAGAATGGCCAACTTGCAAAGACTCCAGATCGCCACATTAAAACAATGTGGCATGCCACCTCCAGGACACGCAATTTATATGAGGCGTACCTCATTCGCACAGCAATGGATGGCAGCAGCCGAACAGAACAAGGATCACCTGACCGAATCAACCCTTCCAGCCGAGTACCAGAGACACACCCATGTCTTCAACCAGAGCGCTGCCGCCCGATTCCCTCCGAATAGAACTGAAAACTTCTCCATCCAATTGAAGCCTGATGCACCTGATCACCTTTACTGTAAGGTGTACCCACTTGACAAATGTGAAACCAAGATCTGTTGCAAGAAACTCAAGGACATGCTCGACAAAGGACAGATCGAGGAAGGCCCCTCCGAATATGAATCCCCCATCTTCTTCATTGCTAAGAAAGAAGGCACTGACCTCCGCATGGTCGTTGACTATCGTAAGCTCAACAACATCACCGTGCCCAATAAATACTACATGCCCAACACCTGTACCAAGCTCGATAAGCTCAAAGGCAAGCGGTTATTCTCAAAATTTGACATTAAGGATGGCTATCACAACATCCTCATCGAACCTAAGGACCGACACAAGGCTGCATTCAAGACTCCCCTTGGATCATACATTCCCAAAGTCATGACATTCGGGCTGTGCAATGCCCCATCAGTATTCCAATGTGCAATGAATAGGGATCTTTGCATCCTCAAACAGAAATACCCCGAAGAGTTTGCCAATTTCATGGACGACATCTGCATAGCCACCAATGACACACCCGAAGGCCTGATCCACCACCAACAGATTGTACATGAATTCCTCGAAACCCTTGTGTAACGCTCCCGAGGGCATTAAGGGTCAACTTGACCTAAAGGAGAGAGG
The DNA here is from genome assembly GCA_003316435.1 of Russula virescens. NCBI lineage: Eukaryota > Fungi > Basidiomycota > Agaricomycetes > Russulales > Russulaceae > Russula > Russula virescens. The sequence continues at coordinate 65,941 of QFEY01000312.1, forward strand.
TGGAGATCCTGCTAGCGCGAGGGGTGTTCTACCTGAAGGTAATGATACGCTCCTAAGGTCCGGGCTTGACCCTTGGTACCTAGGCTCAGCACGAGTGACTCACAAAGGTAACGAGCAAGTCGGTTTGGTAGTAGCTTGCAAGTGCTACTAAGACTTAGAGAGTTGAACAGGCCTTCAACAGTTGCCTGAGACTGTTAGAGTTGAAGCAAGACTAATATTAAAGGGTGCTTCGCAAGGAAGGGCCTTTAATATTATAAGACGTAGTGGTGGGGGTAGATGAGAGGGGCTCCTTCTACACTCAACACTATGAAGAGGATCAGGTAGATTTGGGAAATAACCAAGTCGAGCTTGGGGTACATGGTACTCTAAGGCGCGACTTTATATAGTACAGAGGCTCCCCTTTTGGGATGACCCATTATGGTACATATGATACGAATGAGTCAGATCAGAAGTAAAACGTATGAGTCAGACTCATTATGACTCCGTCAGAGTCTGAGTCACGAGGCATAGCCTCCAGGCACGTGTGGAGTCACGTCTCTTTGGGTCACGTGGGGCTCCACTCTAGTAACGTATCCGTAAGTGTATCAGTAAGCGAAAGTAAGGTAAGCATAAGAAAAGGAAAAAGGTTCTCATAGGCCAATACCGTGATCAGACCGTAACACCTTGCAAAGCACTCATATTTCCTGAAAGTCTCGAAATGTCAGTTCAAGCAGCCCTTTATCAACTTCTTAGGCTACACAGTACATGATGGGGTCGCCAAGATAGACCCTACCAAAATCTCTGGCCTTTGTGACTGGCCTCATACCCTTCATTCCATCAAAGAAGTACGCCAAGTTCTTGGTGTATTGGGCTATCAGCACCCATTCATCCGCAATTTTGCAAAACTTGCCTGACCCCTCACTGCACTCACGAAGAAAGAACTACCTTTCCACTGGACATTACAATGTCAAGAAGCTCTCGATACCCTTATCGAGAGAGTGATCAAAGACCCAGAACTTCACCCAGCTGACCATGACAAACCTTTTGAACTCAAGGTCAATGCCTCTCAATATGCTCTCGGAGCAGTCCTTTTCCAGAAAGATGAGCAAGGCAAACACTGTGCAATTGGCTATGCCTCAAGAACTCTCAATGATGCCAAGCATAACTACAACATCTGGGACCGAGAGTTTACTGCTCTCGTCTTTGGTCTCGAACAATGGAAGCCCTTACTCGCTCACACAGATATACCTGTCACTGTCTTTTCTGATCATGCAAACCTGGCCTATTATAGGCACCCCCAGAAAATTAATTGCCGCATCGCCAGAGGCATCAATGCCTTATCACAGTACAATTTCCAAATTATCCACAAACCCAGAGAGCAGAATCGTGCCGATGCGCTCTCACGCCGACCCGACTACCCGACAGGCAAGGACAACAACCAAGGAGTCATTGCCCTTCCCCCTCATTTGTTCATTCGTTCCGTTGAAGTTTCAGAACTTCACAGAAAGATCCTCGCCGCACAAGAGCGAGATTCAACTGGGCTAGCTCTAATAGCCAAAGAACATGATCTTGTCTCTGCCAACCATCATTGGACCAAAAATAACCGACCTGTTATCCCCCCTCACGATAACTTGCTCTGAGAAGTTGTCAAACATTATCACGACTCTACTACTGCTGGCCACTCTGGCGCTGCAGCTACACTTATCGCCCTCACCCGAGATTACTGGTTCCCTCGCATGAAAGACTTTGTCTGTGCCTATATTAAAGGTTGTGCCACCTGTCAAGCCTCAAAACCGAATACCCATTCAAACAAGCCACCACTTTTCCCGATCACTCCCGAACCTAATGCCCTTCTGTTCTCAACCATCGCCATCGACTGGATTACCAAGTTGCCAGCTGTCGATGGCTTTGACTCCATCATGACTGTTACCGATCACAACTGCTCGAAAGCAGTCGTTGTTTTACCTTGCTGTGAAGATTGGGGCACTCCCCAAATGGCCAAGCTCTATACAGAGCGAGTATTCCCACACTATGGACTCCCTGACAAAATCATTTCTGATCATGACCCAAGAGTCACCTCTGAATTCTTCTCTGACATCTGCACTACCCTAGACATCAAGAGAAACACTAGCACCGCTTACCACCCGCAAACTGATAGCCAATCTGAATGCACCAACCAGTCCCTCGAAAACATCTTACGAGTTCTCTGTGATGCACAAGGGCTAGACTGGCCTAAATAGCTCCCTGTCGTGCAATACGTCATTAACTCTCGCCCGAACCAAACCATGAAGCAAACCCCATACAAAGTTATCATGGGTTACATCCCAAAAGCCCACCAAATCCTACACAAGTCCAAGTATTCCGATACCACTGAATGCCTGAAAGCCATCACTGTCATCCATCAACAAGTCGAACAAGCCATCAAACATGCCCAAACCCTGCTAGTCAAAGATAAGAACTTCTGCCCTTACACTGTCGATCAAGAAGTGTGGCTCAATGCCACAAACCTCCACATCCAGCACCTGTCCTGCAAGCTCGTGCCCAAAAGATATGGACCTTTCAAGGTCAAGACTGTCATCTCCCCGACCACTTACCAGCTCCAACTCCCTCCAAGTTGGAAAATACACAATGTTTTTCACACTACTTACCTGTCTCCTTACCGCAAAACCCCTGAACATGGCCTCAATTTCGCACGACCTCCCCCAGACCTTATTGAAGGCGAGAAAGAGTGGGAGATCGAGCAAATACTCGGCACATGCAAATTCGGTTGCAACAAAGTCACGCAATACCAAATCTGCTGGAAAGGTTACTCACCTGCTGACAACACATGGGAACCTGCTGAAAACTTACATGCACCCGACCTTATTCGCCAATACCACGACTCCCTCAACATCAAAATTCTCCGCATCCGAACCACAAAACTACTTCCTGACACATCCGATTTACTCATGACTGCCCGATCCCCTGAAGATCCAACACCCAACACCATGCCTCACCCAACCATCACCCGACTCAATAACACCAACCCAACCAGTCAACCACTCCCTGTTATTTCACAACAGCCTGAACTCGATCGACTACTGACTCATTGACAAAACGTAATGCTTACTGACTCACCTGCACCGTTTCTGGGACTGACCGAAATTGAAAACCTGACCAACACACCCGACTCGACACCAACAATGTCACCCACTTTACTCAGTACTCTTGCATCATCAAACTCGATTATCAAACCTGTACAACTATTACCAATCCCTTACCAACAGATTTCCCAAGCATTACTTCAAGATCCATTTGTTCCCTTACCCCAAATCAAACCGTTCATGCCTGCACCCTCTTCTCGCACTAATTTCTCACCTGATATTAACACACTCCTGACTTCCCGATTTCCCGAAGACCTGACCATTGCACCCGACACTACATCTCGCCCGACTGATCTGACCAACATGCCACAAATCCCCACATCCACTAGAAACCCAACTTGCGCACCTGAAACATCCAACCGATCCCTTAATGCCCGACTCACCCGACTCTCAAACCACAAACTCACTCGATACTGACTGCACCTGACACTGACACAACCAGAACCATTCACACCCACACCGCTTACCGAAACAACACCAAACCCGCAACTTAATCAGGAGTTACACATGCACCACCCAGACATTGACCCGACAAATTCAACACGTGCACCAACATATAATCAGTGCAACCCCCGATTTGCCACTGAGCCTATTCTCTCATATATCAGCACCCATTCTCAAATCTGCCTGCGTCAGACATACAACGCGTCGGAACACATATCCAAACTGTCACGGACAGACTCTTGGTACGTTCAGAAGAACAGTCTATGTAAATTTTACTATATGCGTCCTGCTCCGTTTGAGCTACTGTACAGATTGGTACGTCCCTATGAGGCTCCCTGGATCGCCTGAGGATCCTTGTACTATTTGCTGTGTCTATGACTCGTCCTGACTAGTCCCTGATATGTACTATACTTGCGGGCAGTGTCCCGGCGTCGTTCCAGACCCTAGGATCAGTACTAGTAGTATTACGATCCCTCCTGTATTTAAGAAGTCCTCAGTATGAAGTTGAGCCCTAAGCTCGACTTAATTCTCAACTTGTAGCTTCTTCACACCGTCTGCTTAGAGGATAAGGGATTGCCATCGTTCTATCCCACCTCCTCTCATCAATTGTGTGACAGAGTCTCTCAGTCGCTCGCCTAGCTTCACTCCTTCAAGACTCTACCTAGTCTACCTGCTTAAAGGCGCAGGTGTATACCGCTTAAGCTTGAGCATTAAGCAAGCATGTCCCTAGCTACACTACTTGGCAGGTTTAATCATCCGACCTCGTTCGTATTAAACCTCCCAACTTGTGTCCACACCAGTGCTGGGTGGATTGTTGATACGCTCTACATTCCCCATCGCACTCGTGTCTCAGAGCATCAAAGAGCGAGTGACTACTCACTCTTCTTGCTCTGATAGCTTGCTAGGTCCGCTTGACCTCGTTCTCGCAAGCTCTCTAGTCCAAGGCCCGCTACAGCCTTAACATAAGTCGAGCTTCTCTCTCTCCCTAAAGAGCTGCCTGCTCTATTATCCCACTTGAAGAAGCTTCCCACTCACACCGCTCGTGTTGGAGTACCAGTACCTCTGCAAAAGGCATTGCACGTACCTCAACCTGGATCTCATCGATATCCCATTTGAGACAGAAGGGTTTGGCGAATACGTCAGTAAACACTACTCAGTACTAAGAAGGAGCGAAGACAACCTCCCAAAACACATCAAAGGGAAGGCGGTTTGGGGCTCCTATAAGAACCCAGAGCTAAATCACTACTGGGTCCAGTCTATAATCACCCCTGAGGTCCGATTCGACATTGAATTCATCAACTACCAGTGGTTCTACATTCACTACGCACCCCTAGACACTGACCAGTACAGATACAGTGTCAATCCAGCATTAGATTGGATCAAGGACCCTCTGGATTACGGACTAGGAATTGTATCACAACACGTACCACCAGAAGCCTTAACAACCACCAGCTTAAGAAGAACATCAGGAAACACCCCTAAACTGGAACCACCAAGAGAACCCACTCCCCCTTCGACGGACACAGAAGGGACTACTACTACAGGATCGACCGAATCCTCGCCAGTTGCACCAGAACCCACAGCAGTACCTAGCCCGGTCGAATCACTCACCACAGCCCTAGGCACCTACATAGCCACTAAAGAAACCGAAGAAATCACTCAGAAAGTACTAACCCTCTCGCTACAACCAACCATGAGCTCAACAGCGACCATTGGAACGACGATTACTCTTCCCCCTGCCACAAAAGGAAAACAGCCTGCCGCTCAGCCTTCAGGAGGAGGAACACAAACTCCTGGAGGTGGAGGAAGTGGTGGAGTGCCCTCTGGTGGAGGAGGGGGAGGAGGACCGCCTGCAGGAGGCGGAGGAAGTGAAGGACAACCTGGAGGAGGAGGAGGACCACCCGCAGGAGGCAGAGGTGGAGGACAACAGGCCGCTGGAGGTCCTGCACCTGCCACACACTCTGGAGCCCTTAAAGGAACGCCCCCAGTCATGTTTATGGGCAAAAGAGGCACTGTGGAGACGTTCCTCAATCAGTTCAACCTCTACAGGAATGCAAACCGTAACAATATAGTTATGGTCAACCCATTTGAACGCACCAACCTCTTGCTAACCATGATGGGGGGTGATGCCACTGAATGGGCAGCAGCTGCCGGAGAAGAACTTACCCTGGCAATAGAAGGAGACCCAGCGAACAATGTACCTCCTACTCACCTTGACACAGATGAAGACCTGTGGAATGGTGTTACGGTTTGATCACGGTATTGGCCTATGAGAACCTTTTTCCTTTTCTTATGCTTACCTTACTTTCGCTTACTGATACGCTTACGGATACGTTACTAGAGTGGAGCCCCACGTGACCTAAAGAGACGTGACTCCACACGTGCCTGGAGGCTATGCCTCGTGACTCAGACTCTGACGGAGTCATAATGAGTCTGACTCATACGTTTCACTTCTGATCTGACTCATTCGTATCATATGTACCATAACGGGTCATCCCAAAAGGGGAGCCTCTGTACTATATAAAGTCGTGCCTTAGAGTACCATGTACCCCAAGCTCGACTTGGTTATTTCCTGAATCTACCTGATCCTCTTCATAGTGTTGAGTGTAGAAGGAGCCCCTCTCATCTACCCCCACCACTACGTCTTATAATATTAAAGGCCCTTCCTTGCAAAGCACCCTTTAATATTAGTCTTGCTTCAACTCTAAACAGTCTCAGGCAACTGTTGAAGGCCTGTTCAACTCTCTAAGTCTTAGTAGCACTTGCGAGCTACTACTGAACCGACTCGCTCATTACCTTCGCGAGTCACTCGTGCTGAGCCTAGGTACCAAGGGTCAAGCCCGGACCTTAGGAGCGTATCATTACCTTCAGGTAGAACACCCCTCGCGCTAGCAGGATCTCCACCTCTCTCCTTTAGGTCAAGTCGACCCTTAACGCCCTTGGGAGCGTTACACAAGTCGAGCTTTTCTACACCACCGTGGAGATCGACACCGAACCACAGCTTGGCAAATGGCCAAGAACTACAATGACCAGCGCGATAGACGAAATCGCACTAGAAACCATCAGCATATTAGAAGCTCTTCTAACCTACCTACAACCCCGCTACACCGATAACCTCCCACTCCACATCTTATGCGACGAAGAGACCCTCTCAAAAGACCCCAATTTAACTGGAGCCTTCTGGAGGAAAGCTGATACAACCACCGAAACAGGATACTACACTACCCTTAGGACAGGACCAAACCCTTCCGACTATAAGGAAGGACGCATTGAATTTATTCAAGTAGGAGACTTGTATAACTGGTACAGATTAATCCAGAAACAAGGCCGGTGGGCAACCTTTCAAAAAAGAAAGCTCCGAGCAGAAACCCACGGACTAGGAAAGATAAGCACCTACGTCCCCGAGGTGATCAAAAGACACAGATCACACGACAGAAGTTCACTGCCTACCAGAACAAGGAACACCCCTGTGAACACTCCTCCTCACGAAGAGACAGAGGAAGAAACCGAACTGGAATATACAGACGCTCCAGTAGAACAACGAACCGAGGAATTCCTGTCAGGAGGACTTCATCACATAGCCTCTCTATCAGGAGATCAACCACTAGGACGTGACAGCCCACAACCCGAAATACTACTACAAGTCGCTGTAGCAGCAGAACAAGGCCACCAATTTGACCTCACAGAACCACCCGCAACAATCCAAATGACGAGCATCCACAAAGCAGCCACCGGAGGAGGTGGAGGCGGAGGTGGAGGTGGCGGAGGAGGCTCCGGAAACATGGGCAACACCAGTAACACTGGTTCGAATGGTGGACTATACGGAACCCCACCCTCCATTTTTTCCGGAGACTACTCAAAAGCCGAAACCTTCCTAACGGAATTCAAGAAATGGCGCGCAGTCAACCTGGACAAAGCGGTCATGAAAAACCCCTACACCAGGGTAGCCCTGATACTAACATACATCAAAGGGCCAGATGTCGAGGATTGGGCAAACAACGAACTAGAATTGCTCGACAGCAACCTAGCCTTGGGAAGGCTAGATACGGATGAAAGACATTGGACCGTCTTTGAAAAACATTTCAAGGACACATTCAAGTTCCGAACGAAGGTTACACTGGCTCTTAGCCAAGTAAAAAACCTCAAACAAGATAAGATGCCTGGAAAAAGCATCGAGGTATATAACGCCACATTCGACCGCCTCCTTAAAGAGGCCGGGTTTAACAGGACCAACAACGGGAGCAGAGAGATGTACAAAGACGGTCTAATTGGAGGCCTAAAAGCAGCCATCATCCGGAGACCCACGAAACCAACAACCCTCGACGAATGGCAGGAAGCAGCTCTTGAAGAGCAACTCACCTTCATCGAAGTACAAGAAGCCTTGGGAAGAAACCCCCAACTCCAATTGAAGGAACGACTCCTCCAAAACCTCAGAAAAGGAGGACAAAAGAAACCGACAAGGCACCCAGACGCAATGGATGTTGACGTGATGGACACTGGGAGAAAATTCCAAAATCCAGACAAAGAAGCTAGGCAGAAAGCGGCCAGGCTACTGGGGTTATGCTTCTACTGCGAGAAGAAAGGACACATTGGCAAAAACTGTCCAGACAGGCCCAACAAGGACGCCAATTCCCCAAACTTGGGGTGGAAGAAGAAACCACCCCAAAGTCCCCGACAGGTCAGAAAAGTCGAAACCACTGATCCGACCCCTGGGGAACAAGGGGAACAAGGGGAACGAGTTCTCCTTACCAAAGATAACTTCCGCAACATGATGTTGGACCTGGACGAAGAAGATCATGCGTCTGTAGTCGATTCCCTGTTGGATTTTTAGATGGACCCAAACTAACCGCCATGGTGCAGGTCCTCAAGATACATACTGAATATGTGACTAGAAAAAGGGCTGTAATAATGCCATTCGAGTTTCATTTGTACGACGGAAAGGCGGAAATGGAAGCTCTAATTGACAGCGGAGTGACCAGAAACTTCATCGACTACTGATGGGTCATCCAACATCGGCTGGGAACAAAGATTTTGGAACACCCAATCCCAGTGCACAATGTAGACGGAACTACGAACAAAGCAGGAATGATCCGAAGATATACAGACGTAACCATGACTAGGGGAGGACAACAAGAACGCGTCCGATTCCTCATCACGAATCTCGGCCGAGACCGAATGATCTTTGGCTACCCATGGCTAGAAAAATTCAATCCAAACATCGATTGGAAAAAAGCCAAAGTCATTGGACCACGAACAAGGATATTTACCCTCCGGACAGCCAAGGATGCCCTCCTTTACCTTAGAAGGACCGCCATAGGGACAGAAGAAGACAAGAGTAACTTCCTCCTCCACATCCAGAATACTATGGACCTCTCTCACGAAGAAGAACAAGAAATCCAGAATGAACTATCCAACCACCCAGTCGAAATAGCAAGAAAGGTATCCATTGCCCAACAAATGGCACAAGAATACCAAGAAGAACACGAAAGCAAAGCAAACCTAGATGTGCCGGAGGAATACTGAAAACATCACAAGGTATTCTCCAAGGGGGAGGCTCAACGATTTCCTCCACCAAGGGACTTTGACCATAAAATACGACTTAAGCAAGGGGCCCCAGAGGTGATTAACTGCAAAACCTACCCAGCATCCATTCAATCACAAAAGGCCCAAGACGAGTACATCGATAAGAACTTAGCACGAAGGTTCATACAGCCATCGAAATCCTCGTACGGGTTTCCCACCTTCACGATACTGAAAAAGGATGGACGAGTGCAATTCATAGTGGACTACCGACAACTGAATAAGTGGACAGAAGCGGACGTAACCCCCTTACCTTGGATTTCGACAATCATCCAAGAATTAGGCGACAACACATTATTCACCAAATTTGATATACGAGAAGGATATCACAACATCCAGATCATACCAGAAGATAGATGGAAGACAGCCTTCAAGACCTACCAAGGACTCTTTGAGTTCTGCGTCATGTCTTTCGGCCTCTGTAACGCCCCTGCTACCTTCTCTCGATTTATCGCCTACGTCATCGACCCCCTCAGAAAGAAATACCCCCGAAACTTCAAGCACTATATGGACGACCTGATAGTGGCCACTCAAGCACAAGATCTGCAGTTACACAGGCAGATCGTCCACGAACTCCTCGACATCTTGGAGCAATCCTCGTTATTCCTAGAACCCACGAAATGCATCTTTGAACAACCCGAAGTGGACTTCCTAGGTGTCCACCTAGGAAATGGCATCATCTCGATCGACCCAGCAAAGATCGCCGGGATCCGAGAGTGGCCAGAGATCTGCAAAACCGTAAAAGATGTGCGAAGCACACTCGGAGTCCTGGGTTTCCAGTGACCATTCATCCTGGGATTCGCGGATATTGCAAAACCATTAACGAACCTCCTGAAGAAAGGAAATACTTTTGAATGGGACGATAACTGCACAAGAGCTGTCCAGAAACTGAAGGACATAGTAACGTCGGAACCCGTTCTATTGCCGCCGAACCAAGACAAGCAATTCATTCTGGAGGTCGACGCCTCCCAATACACGACAGGAGCCATCCTGTATCAAGCAATAGAACAACAAGACAGGAAGGGGCGGGCAATGCTCCGTCCTGTAGGATACCACTCCCAGACCTTTAGCGCTGTCGAGCAGTGCTACCCCATCTATGACAGAGAGTATTTGGCGATTCTCCGAGGACTACGCAACTGGGATTACCTTCTCAAAGGAGCGGAACACCCAGTGATCATTCTCACCGATCACAAAAACCTGGAATATCACATGGAACCGCACCGACTTGGAGACCGAATAGCTCGCTGGAACAACGAGAGGCAAGACTATAACGTCAAAATCGTCTACAAACCAGGATCAACAAATAGAGCCGACGCCCTTTCCCGTCGGCTGGACTACACACCAGATGCCAGCAATGACAACCCAGTAGTGGCACTACCACAAGACCTGTTCGTCCCACCTAACGTCCCGATGGTGGAAGTCACACGACCTCACCGGCTTCGCCGACTCAAAGGTGACAATGCCAATTTATTCAATTGGGCCTGCGAATTAGGGGTCGAATGGGAAGCCAAAAGGCATAAAGCACGCCTTTGCCCCGACATGGCCGCCCTCAATGAACTCAAAGAATGCGAGATGAACAGCGTCCAACACCTAGAACACCTACGCGTCTTCACCGAAGAAGACAGTGTCCTCACTTCGGACACCGAAACTAGTGTTATGGCGTTACAACATGACCCCACCTTCGCCCACGATCTTCAGACCTGGGAAAAGGCCCACAGACTTTACAAGCAGAATGATCTCCTGTGGCATGACGGCGCCCTCGTTGTTGTGGCAAACAATGACCTTAGGAGGGGGGTACTCCGTCTATTTCACGATTCGACCACGGCAGGACACCCAGGATACTCAAAAACCTACAACCTAGTTAAGGAATACTACTGGTGGCCAGGACTACAACAATTCGTAACTGACTATGTCAAAGGATGCGCAACGTGCCAAATGTCCAAAGTCAACACACATCCCAACAAACCAGGAATATCCCCCATCACAGCCGAAGCAGGAGCACTACCATTTGAAACAGTCGCAATGGACTTCATCGTAAAATTGCCGGAAAGCGACGGGTACGACAGCATCCTCACCATTACAGACCACGATTGCACAAAAGCAGCAATCTTCATCCCATGCAACGAAACAATAGACACGGTAGAAGTGGCAAAACTCTACGCGATACACGTCTTCCTGCACTACGGGATACCCAAGAAAATCATCTCGGACCGAGACCCCCAATTCATATCCCAATTCGCTAGGGAATTGTGTACGCTGCTAAATATCAAACAGAACATATCCACGGCGTACCATCCACAAAGCGATGGACAAAGCGAAAGGACGAATCAATCACTGGAACAATACTTATGAATGTACTGCAGCAACAGACAGGATGACTGGTCAACATGGTTACCTATGGCCCAGTACACGAGGAATTCATGGCCCAACACCACAACGAAACTGGCCCCATATGACTTATTAGTGGGTTTCATCCCACGAGCACACCAACCCGATAGGCTACCAAAGATACCCGGGATAGCCGAACGAATAACAAAGCTACAGACAGCAAGGAAAGAAGCCGAAAAAGCAATGAAAGACGCCCAGGACAAGCTAGTCATAAAAACCAAAAAGGGCTATCTACCTTATAAGGTCAATGACCGAGTCTGGCTCGAAGGGACTAACTTGAATCTTCCATATGGAACAAAGAAGTTGGCACCAAAGAGATATGGCCCTTTTCGAATATTGGAACAAATCAGGACGACATCTTACAAATTAGAAATCCCCATGCGGTGGAAAGTACACCCGGTGTTTCACGCATCCCTACTAACACCATACAAGGAAACGGAACAACACGGAGAAAACTTTCTAGAACCGCCACCAGACATCTTGGACGGCGAACCGGAATGGGAAGTGGAACAGATCATCAAACACCGTATGTACTGGAAACAGAAACAATACCTCATCCGGTGGAAGGGTTACTCACCAGCACATGACTCATGGGAATATGAGTCAGACGTGCACGCCCCCGAACTGGTGAAACAGTACCTGAAGGCGCAGTTGACGCCACCATCAAAGCGCAGCACCGGAGCAAGGAAACACCGAACCAATAGCGAAGAGACTGCAGAACTAACAATAGATTCGAGCGGAGACTCAAACGAAGCGGAAGCGAGTATAAGAACCCTCCGACTTCGACTGGAAGACAGCATCACCTTCCACCCCAATTATCCACTCCACTCAGACACTTCACTCTCCCCCATGACTAATGCCAAACAACAACTGTCGCAATGCCCGTTGCCGGCAAGCTCATACCACCCGCCGACAGTCATCGACATCGACGACATCCACCCTGGTCGATGCGAGTCGCCCTCCTCCGTACCAGACCTCACCCCCTGCGATCAACAGGACCTCGACGGGGTGGACGACACCTACGTCCAGGGACAGCCAACCGTCCTTGTCATCGCCCAGATCCTCGACGACGAACGAAGAGGAATACAGGGAGGAGGTAGGAACAGCAGTCCTGGCAGCCGTAGTGCTGTCAGTGATGCAATTGATGAGGGAAGAAGCGTTCCTGACACCAGCGGCAGCAGCACGGGTCCCGAGATCGTCGACCAGGGAGGAGATCTTGGCGATAGTGATAAGGAGAATGAACCCCCCACCAACATCCGAGAGGACCCCTACTGCGCCGATGCCCTCGACGAGACCTGGGCCCTTGCCAATGCAGCAACAATCGTTTTCTGACACAATGGTGAGTGGCCAGAGGGGCTCAAGGACCTCCAACTCGAGATCCTCCTCATGGCAGCAAGACCCACACCTCCCATCAACATCAGGGACCTCTGGCCAGGAGATAAGTACCTCACTATCTACAAGGCACTCAACCAGGAGAGGGAGGAACTCGACAAATTTCTTGACGACGATGCCATCTGCCAATACTTCCACCCCGACCTCGACCACACCAGCGATATGTTCGCAGTCCTCGGCGAACTTGAGGGGGCGCGGCCACTCAGGCCCCTCATCCCGACCAAGGCACCCTCGTCTCTCATACGCCCAGCACCGGGCCCAGTGGGAGGCCGAACGCGTGGCCGACCTGGAGGAAAGGGCAAGGCTCGGACCGAGCCCTTGGGTTGACGACCAAGGGAACTACAATGACTGGCTGCAATTACAAGGGTGGACCGAATTGCAACCGACATGGACCAGCACACCGACCACTCCGAATCCAACTCGGGAGACGACGCCAACTCCAATGTCCCAGAAGAACTGAGGGACCAGATGTGGCACGAATACGAAGCAACTGACCCCTACGCCTACGCAGTCGAGTACCCCATGGGACCAAGCACTCATGCACCTTGCAAATACTTTCGCCTGGTTCCTGGGATGGATAGATGGCATATTGAAGGCTGCAACCGAGTCAGAGGTAAAATCTACTGCAGGCAACTACGGGCCGCCCCTTACCACATCCTGAACTTCCATGAGGGTAAGGGATTCAGAGACGACGTCATACAGATCCTCCACCCCAAAGCTCAATACGCAGCCATGGTGGACCGAGCCTCAGCCGAGATCGGAGACCCCGGACTCACCTCAGAGATCTTATGGTACCGACACACCACCTCAGAAGTCAACAGCTGGCAACAGCGGAGGGCAGAAGCAGCCTTCCGAGAAAGGTATTGGGCTGACCGACAGATGGAGTCCGCCCAACACCTCACCCACGCCTGCGCCCCGACTCGGCTCGGCAACCACATCCTCACCTACCAGCAAGTGTACCGACAGTTCGCCGAGCCCCGCTTCCCAGAACCCATACGATTCGACCTTGGACCACCTCAGGTACACCCCAGCCGGTCCCCGTCCCCTGAACCCCTACCAATTCCACCTCCGGGAGGAATTCCTCCTATCCATGCCGCCCAAGGCCCAGCCGACGACTCTGATGACGAACCCAACGGACAGTTCTATATGGCCCTCGGGGAAAGGAAAGACGACGGGACCCAAGACAAAATCCTATGCTGTGCTCGATGCCACAAGCCTGAGGACCACTGTTACGGGTGCCCCACCACACGCATGCCGTGTCTCTGGTGTGGGGACGAAGAATGCACCGAGGACGAATGTCCGAATCCCCACGCGGCATGCGGTGACCAATATGGGTGTGTTGTGCCTTATTCACACACCAACTTCGGATACCGATGCGCTGCCACTGGCCAAACGGAGATGGCTGGAAGTTTCTCGGACCTTGCAGTATGCCGCACTGACTTAGAAGGGATTGACGAGGAACAGATGGACGATACCTTCAATTAGTCCGCTGTGGCAAGCTGGACTTTGGGAGGGCGTATTGTTACGGTTTGATCACAGTATTGGCCTATGAGAACCTTTTTCCTTTTCTTATGCTTACCTTACTTTCGCTTACTGATACGCTTACGGATACGTTACTAGAGTGGAGCCCCACATGACCTAAAGAGACGTGACTCCACACATGCCTGGAGGCTATGCCTCGTGACTCAGACTCTGACGGAGTCATAATGAGTCTGACTCATACGTTTTACTTCTGATCTGACTCATTCGTATCATATGTACCATAACGGGTCATCCCAAAAGGGGAGCCTCTGTACTATATAAAGTCGTGCCTTAGAGTACCATGTACCCCAAGCTCGACTTGGTTATTTCCCGAATCTACCTGATCCTCTTCATAGTGTTGAGTGTAGAAGGAGCCCCTCTCATCTACCCCCACCACTACATCTTATAATATTAAAGGCCCTTCCTTGCAAAGCACCCTTTAATATTAGTCTTGCTTCAACTCTA
>QFEY01000313.1:0-26536 GCA_003316435.1 Russula virescens
ATGAGCGTTTGCGGAAGCTCGGAATGGCCGAAGCCGATCCCTGGCCGGCGGAGGATGAAACGTACACCGGGAGATTGGCCAAGAGATGTGACACGCAACGAGTCACTCGGGTGGTCGGCCAATTATAAGTAAGGGGCGCATGACTCCCAATCCACTTTTACTTAACACCCCCCGTCTACATTGCCCCACCCGTCCTCGACCCCAAATGCACCACTGAGCCGTCCTCCTTTTTTTGTTGTCACTTCCCCTCAACTTGAATCCCGTCCCCTGTCCCCCACTATAATAGGCAGCGACGGCGGTTCCAACCCACCACCAGCATGGTTGACAAGCACGCCCGAAAATCAAAGCACGGCACCATCCTCTTCGAACCCTTCATCGTATACCGCATACACCGCTAAAAAGAGAACGGCTACCCCATTATCTTCGTCCTCGTTTTGTGAGTGTCTGGCCTTCTCCTTCCCCGTGCCAGCGTGGCCCCTTTCCTAATCGAACTCTTCCGCTCAGTTCCACAACCAACGCACCCTTCGTCCCCCTTATTGCCTTATTCAATGTCGTCAGAAAACCAGAGCTTGTCTCAAGTCACCCGGTCCAAGCTCAGCCTAGTCTTCGGTGGCAGCGCCAAAGACGGTTCTAGCTTGCACCGCTGGGTGCTCCTAAAAAACTCGATTACTCGTTCGCAACCTCACAGCACGGTCACCTGTAGCAACAACAATACTTCTGCGTTACTCCCCACATTCCCCTCTGATGCAGGCTACGAGGATGAGGAGGTGTGTTTCGATTCGGAACACGACTCTTTCATATATCCCGACGCCCGCAGGCTCCTTGATACTTCTTGCAGCGCGAACAACGACAGCTCCGAGAAACAATGGTTTGAATCGCTCATGGAGTCGCTCGAACACGAGGACTCTGATGACTCACATGAACCTCTTCTCCATGTCGGCGACGACGACGACGAGGATGACTTGTCTCTCCTCACACCTTCAGCTTCCCCCGTTTCTTCCACCGATGATCTCGGCCACCCCGTGTATAATAATACTCCTATTGCTACGCCATACCCTGTTGTCTATCCACCATACAATCCCTCACTGTTAAGTCCCCTCGAGCTCCAACCCCTTAATACCTCACTCGACTCTATCTATCCACCATTCAACGTCGCGCTACCCTATAACGCTGTCGATGACATGGACGACTTACCACCTGTACCGGACACGGTTGAGGACTTATCAGACGATGAGTCTGATGTTCTTTCCGTCCCTACTCCCGACGCATCTACCCCGTCGATGTCGCTTATTGATGCGAGCGCGCGGTCCTCGGAGCGCGCGCGGCGTCATGTGGCGCCACAGGTGTACGTTAACGCGGACGATTCTTATTTCCGTCATGGTTTAGAGCTCGACCCCCTTCCATTCGCCCATGATTCTACTAATCCTTCTCTTGTATTCGAGAGTGTCTACGCCCATGACTGCTAGCTAGTGCCGGACCAGACGCTTACGTTTCCTCTCACTCTACTGTAAATATCCAATATCTGCATGCATTCCCCTCCATCCCCATCCCTTTGCATCTGCGTTTGTCCTATCCGTCTCTCTCTTCTCTCTGCTTTCTTGCCATTGTCATTATTCAGTGCTTCATCCCGGGGAAATCTTAGGTGCCAATTATCGGTTTTGTTGATGTGTGTTTGCTTGTGCGAGTCGCCGCGCGCTTTTTGATCCCAACGGTCTCGACACGATCGCCGGCCGCCGTGGTGACGGATCACCTATGCCATAATAGGTAGGGCACGATAAGACTTTTTTGGGCTCGAATCTCAGATCCGGTGTTTACCTTTTCTACATTCCTGGCCCTGGAAAGGCCGGGTCAAGGGAGCCCCATATTCTGTGGTGGTGTGGTGGGAGTGGTGACGCAAGGACGCACCCAAACAGCTCCCTAGCCTCGGAGCAGTGTTTCGTGCTCCTCCGAAACCGCGGAATGAAATTGGAGGACTTTGACGGATAACGCCGTGTTACCCAAGGGCCGCGCGACCGTGTCCCACCAGAGGGGGGAAGAGATACGGAGACCGTTTCCCTTTCGCGGCGGTCTGTTGACGTACAGTCATGCCTCCCCATCCAGCGTACACAAATACAAATACAAACCTAAACGTCGCATGACTAAGCAGAGCAAAGGGACTGTAAGGGTTCTCATGGGTTCTCATCCATCCAAACACATGACAGGTATCTGATGGCACGTCCGGGGTTAATCTGGGCCCTTCTGAACCCTTATAGCGCTGCCCTTGGTCGTTCGTGGACCCGAGCCCGGTATTGGCGGTGGGTAGGTACAGAGCCACATGATGGCTGTTCGCCACACTCCACCCGCTGAGCTATGGATGATTACGATGGGTGGCCGTGACAGGGGCAGTGGCGCCTGTCTCATTCCCTTGCCATGCCATGCCAGCAAGGCAGGGTAGCAATACATATGCGGTGGCGACGCGCACAGCAGCTACCGTACAATACAATAAAACTGTGTGACGATTTATTGACTCCCCAGCTTCTCATATGACCCAGACAATCATTGTCTCCACAGTCAATTACAAGCCTATAGGAAAAAAGTCGCTCGCTCGCTCGAGTCTCTTTTGGGGTTTGTGTGCCCTCGTGTTTGTCGTATCAATATTAGTGCTGCCGTACAAGTCTTAGTGGTTTTATTATTAGGGGAGGGCGTAAGTATGTGGGGTCGGCCCATTCTGGTCTTCAATCGGCCGACCCCTTCCGACCCCCCATCCCCCATCAGAATGATTGGGGGTGGCTGCTGTAACGTCCGAGTCCGAGTCTGGGAAAGATGAATTGGCCAAGCCAAACCAACACACACAAACACCCGAAGTTTCAGCGCTCGGTTCCGCATGCATATGCGAACTGATGGTTGGGGTTGGGGATGGTTGTCCTTGTCCACATCAAATGGCAACTTCCGTGTTGTTTGTGCTGTGCTGTGTTGTGTATGAAATGATATGATATGATAGAAGAAAACCCGGGGGGGACTGCTGCCGCTGCCGCCACGCTGGCAATCATACGACCACGTTGGGCCACATTGACACACTGACCAAAAAGTAAAAAGTGCGACAACTGTGCGTGAGAGCTTGTGAGGTGATTCACATTTTACTTTTGATTTCTTTCTTCCCTTCTGGAGAACACAAAGAGCGCGCGCACACGACGTAACCTACGAACCGAATTCGCGCGTTTGAAGCCCGGGCTATCTTCCAATGGCGTTGTCAGCGCAGTCGCGCTGCTTCGTGTACGCCCGCGACTCGTCAGTCTCAGTTCTGACTCCACGAAAAAAAAAAAGGCATTTTCAATTTTTTTTTGCATATCTTACAGTGCCTCCTTCCCTTCCGCTCTCGATCATCCCTCCCCCCCCGTAGAGCTGTGTTGGACTTTTTTGTATAAAACTATAATTTTTTTTTTGTATAGAGGTTCGCCTCGTTGCACCCCTGACCGGCCCGGCCCGGCAACCCGTTCGGCATTCGGCATTTTTAATATTTTTATTTTCATATACCGCTACCGCAGTTGGACAGGACGGGACGGAAGTGAGTCTTAGTCTGTTTCGGTCTGGGCCAAACGTTTGTTGGTTGCTTGCCTTCAGGGTGGCAGGCAAGGCATGCAGAAAGACGCCGTCAAATTATCAATTGTCAATTTACGTTTCTTTGGGCGCGCGTCCCTGTTTGCGGTCCACGGTCCAACGATTCCCCGCCCGCTTGACTCCGACCGCATAACCCGCAGTTGGTAACCTGCCCGAGACGGGTTATGTATGCATATGTGTGTGTGAAAGTGAAACGAGGGGAGGGTTGCGTGCGTGGCGTGGCGCGTGCGTGTGTGCGATTGGGGAGGGGGGTAGCTCGTTTTTGGGAGGTAAAACGACGCACTGTGAATATTAATGGAAGGCGTGAAGTGTCAATGAACCACAACGTTGCGTGCTTCGCGGAATGGAATGGAGATAGCGTGGGTGGGGAGACGATTGTTGGGGGACTGTTGGGGGGATCTGAATGGAATTACTCGCTATGGGCTTCGAAGTTCGAGTATATGGGTTTTACCCATTCTTCCCCGTTGCCTCGTGCAACTAGTAGTGGGCAGCCACTATAGTATCAGTATATTTATCGTACTCGTGACGATAAGTCGCATTTGGGATGTGGGGTTCGGATATAAGTAGAAAAAGGGCCGGCCCTGGCCTGGACAAAGTGAGCTCATTGCGCCGATGATTGCAGCGGTTTGTTGTTAACGATAACGTTGGTTAAATGCGCATACGCCGTGATTCCCCCCCCCCAACCGCCTCGAAACTCGGAAAAATCCCGCTTTTTCGGCAAATTCCCTCTAAGTGAGTGAGAAAGTAGTAAATATTTGGTCTCGAGAGCAGAAGGAGCGCAGGGTTGGGAAAAGATCTACAACGTCTTGGAATGATTCACCTTGCCTTGCGTATCTTGCGTAGACTCACACACCGATCACGCGCAGTATATCACATATATCACAATCAATGCGCAATTCCCGCGCGAGAATGACGATGATCGTTTTTACGCAAAAGAAAAAGCGACCAGTGGGACCATTATACCTCTCGATTGCGCTTTCCTTATCGCGAATGCTCTCACGAGATACCGCACCACACAAGACAAGAACACGGAAGACACGACCAAGACGAGACAAAGGCGTGCGGACGCGAACATCCGAGAACTATGACCGAAATCGGATTATTCACGGGATAACTCGCCCCTCGCCTTGCCCCTTTCAATTCAATTACGTCCCCATCATCATCATCACTTCGCCCCCCTCTATTAGGATACGACTCAAGCGAGCATATCAGGAGAGGCGTAGATGACGCAAGAGACGTTTCTCGAAGTCGGCCCACACCTTCTCAATGAATATCCTAGGATGACCTGCCCGTGTCCCGTGTGTGTAGTGTAGTGATTCGTGAAGACCATACTGATTCGGGCAGAACCTTGAATTGCAATGGAATCCTCAGGTTCATCCAACACGAAAAAGGGCATCCCAGCGTTTTTGATGGGGCGATTGCGATTGATAGCATCTACAATATTAATCCTACTACAGTACAGAGAAGATCTGACCAGATCTGACTGGCAAAGTTGTTCGACCGGCTGACTCGATCTCGACCTTGACCTCGACGCTCGACGCGCGAATCTTCTTTGACTCATTTTACCTCCGAACTAATTAAAGGGAACGGGGGAAACAAAGGAACTAGACAAGACGGAGGGGACCAATAAATGTCGGTTACGATGCTCTTACAGCGTTTTGATCGGACAGATCGAGAACACTAGTACTCGCGAGAAGCGGCGGAGTGGGTCTACAGTATACGCCAGGTTTCGGCGCAGCCGCTTGTACTGTAATAACTACGCGCTACGCGATTTCGACGGAGTTCCCATCTTGTCTTGCGTTTATGGTCCGTCTTCCGTAGGAAGCATCCATCCATCGAGTCGGGGTGGGGGCGAACAAACATACATTAACGCCAACCCCGCAAACCCTCGCGCCCCTGACTGGCGGCACGGCCTGGCCCCCCACACCCCTCCAGTCACACCCCTCCAGTAGAGAGTGCCGAGGGCGCCCCGAAAGAGCCGATACGTTTTTTTTTCTTTTCGTTTTTCGTTTTCGCGCCATCACCGGACTTGGCTCGGCGCTTATGCGAGCCTCGCCCGGGAAACTCAAACGGACATCTTTGTACTGGCCTAGCGCGCGAGGACACGAGGACACCACAAGGTCTCATAAGTTGTGGGTCACCGGACTCGTCTGAAGAGCTAAGTTCAGGCCTAGACCGTGACCGTGCGTAACCCTCAAGGAGGTCAGTCCCCCTCGCGCGGACACCTCACCAGTCTCAACTCCTGGGGACACCTTCCGAGTCTCCGTTTCGAGGAGAGAAGGCGGTCTATACAAACTTAGGGTTTAACCTCTGGCCCGGGCCAGAAGTTTTTTTTTTCAGGGTTATTTTTTCGAGAAGAGAAGATGTTACATCGGGCGCCACCTTACAGCCCATGCGTAACGTGACATGCTACTGTATTTACTGTATGTGTGTATGTGTGTGCGCGTGGACTAGGGCACTAGGGCACGTCGTGTCGGCTCGGCGGAGGGGGGACACAAACGTGCTGGTTGGAGACCCCACGTTGGTCCCTCCCCCCCCGGGGGGCAAACTTACAGCTTCTGAATGGCCCACAAATCGTCCCCGACGTACGTGACCGACTCGACGGCGACGCCCTTATTGACAGCCTTCATCTCCTCCGTCCCGAGCTTCGTGATCCCAATCCCGACCGAGAACTCCTTGCCCTCCGCGTCGAACGCGATAGGCGTGCCCGCAGGCAACGCCGCGTCCGCCGGGGGCAGCCACCCGCCCGCGGACGTGAGGCCGGGACACATCATGTGTGCGCCTCCGAGCAGGAAGCGGATCGCACCGCGGTCTATGCGCACGTGTGGGAGTATGAATGGATCTGTAAATTTGGTGTGAGGATTTACGATTCGTGTGAATCACACATAAAGCATAAAGACCCCCGCCCCCCATGCGCGCACGAGTCGAATGATGATGATGAATGAGTAAATTGAATTGAATGAAATGACTCGCATTTGTGAAGAAGACGCAAGGTGGGAAAGTAGGGCCCGTCAAAGTGCTGGAAAAAGAGCGGCTCGCCGTGCAGGGCGTATATGGAGAGGTGATCTCTGCTGTTTGTGTTTCGGGTATTTTCGACATCAGATATGAACGCTGCAACGCGTGTGTGGAGTGGGGAGTGGAGTGGGAGGACGTGCAACGAACCATCTTACGTGCACGATCGACTCTTTCTTTGGCCATATTTCCTCGAGCGTCTCTGCGTCGATCTTCCAAGAGGAAAGGATGGTCGATCGGATGCCTCGTTGAACAGAAGATTTGACAGGGGTTTGACCCGCGATGTCTGTACTCGGTTGAAATCTTCGCTTTCGAGGTCAATATTGGCGATCAAGGACGCGGAAAGGCTAAAGACATACTTTTTGAACATCCCCGTGATAAACGGATGGAAATCACAAGAGATGTGGAATGGAATGGAATGTTGTTGCGAGTGCGAACGAGAACGACGATCTGTTGCAAAGATAAAGATAACAAACACCACAGCGTGACCTTCGCGTGCACGTGGTTTCAATGTTACTGTTAACTCAAGAGAGCAAAAATAAAGGAAAATTTGGTGCATGTTCATCTAAACCGAGTCGCTACATCCGAAGATACAGGTTCGTCTTCGTAGACGAGAAAGCTTTCATTTAGTGTTACATCCAAAAGTATGAGAAACACAAGCAAAAGAAGAGCAAATAGCAACGTGAAATAGCAAGTGACGAACAATGAACGAACGAGGATGGGAGGGGAGGGGTGGGTGGAAGGGGATAAGTGGGGGAGGGGGGGTTATGATGTATTGATGCGGTCGTTTCAGAGAAACGAGAACAGGAATATTAAAAAGAGTCGTAAGATGTCATGAGATACGCGGCTCCCTCAAAAGGTTCATAGGTCCTCGTCTTTGTCCTCTAGTTGCGACGGCTTGAGCATCCCTGGAATCTTAAGCGCAGCTTCGCGCTCCTGTTGCGCCTTGCGCGCAGCCTCTGCCTCTTTTTCGTCCACGAACAGCTCTGCATTGTCGTCCGAAAATTCTTTCAGCTGGATGAGGAAATCACGCAGTGCCAGCTTGAAGCGATTGACATCCGAGTGATATTCCGCCAGGTTGAGCACGAAAACCATAATGTCCGAGCTACACCCCGAGACGTTAGAATTATCCGACCTAGGACATAGACACTGGACCCACCTCGACGCATGGGGGAACGCTGATTTCAGTAGGTTGGCCGTGTAATCACGGACAAACTTGGCATTTGTCATGTTGGCATCATTGACAACGGCTGGGTCGAACAAAGGCGCATGTATTTGGTCCGTTGCAACCAACTGAACCATGCGAGCAAGGAGCAAACTTTGCAATTTGAATCCGCTCTTGTGATCGGCGTCCGTTAAGACAAAGAACGTGTCCTGTAGGACACTGAGATAGTACTGCTGGAAGAACTGGTTGGCTATTTGAGCGTCTGCAGCGGCAAAGTTGTTGATAATTTCCAAGCACACTGACGCAAAACATATGTAAAAAGGTAGCACGAAGGTCGAGGAAAAAGGAACACATACGGTTCAAGCCAGTCTCGGCAATGTCTCGCATCGTGTGCTTGATCGCCCACACAACACTATCGATGAACAGCTTGAACTGCTGTGGAAGAAGGCCGAGCAATGCTAAAAATATTGTGAGCAAATACGGCTCGTTAAAATAGCGGCTGTCATACCTGGGAAGCAGTTCAGGTTAATTGCACGCAGAAGTTTAAAGAACCCAACACGATGTTCAGGAAACTCCGCGAAGTCCTGGTTAATCATGTTGAGCGTAGGCTCAAAGACCGCTTCCAGAATCGGAGGGACTTGGGGTGTCAGTAAATTCTAGACGGATTTGAGTTACTGGCTCCCGACAAGCAGATGAAGGCACTTACGCCGAGCCGCGAAGTGATTGTTGACATCACATTCAAAACCTCCGCGTCACGAGCCTCGGGCACATTCCGATGATAATCCCCGAGGATTGCATCCAGCAATGGAGGAATCATACTGTTGTTAACAGCTTCCAGATCTTCTGCTTTGCGAATGTAGCTCTCGACTAGCTTGAGAATTTCCTTCTTGACTGTGCGCAATTGACGAATCTTGGGTGTCTTTGTAGCAATTTGCCCTTTCGTACACGATTAATTAGGAAGGAACATGGACAAGACATCCTTGATACGAACCATCTTTCGCGACCGTCTCGCTAATGATACCGCTCACAGCGCGATACAGGCCCAACATGTCCATATAAATGAGACCGATCTGGGGTAGGAAGAAACTGCCGATAGAGGTACACGCTGCGACATTAGTTTTGAGAACATTCGCTAGTATGCGCAGATTTTCGGGATTGCTGAGGACGTCCTTATTGGCCGCCGCCTGGGCCATAAGTGACTCCCACTAAATCAAAGCCGCTCAGTATAGGAAGTTTGCTTACATGCTATGAAAGTGACTTACAGCGGCATTAGGAAGTTCCATCAACTTCGCAATAAGTTTTTCTTGCTGAGGCTTGTTCGGCTGCGCCGAGATCATGTAGCCCACAGCTTCGTAGAAGGTGTGTACCTGCTGTGGACTAAGGTCCACTGTGATTCTGTGAAGTAGCCTAAGAATTTCGTCTACGAAAGGATCTTGTTCCTGGCTCTGTTGCATGACGAAGTGACGCCGACATTTCTGCGCTATCTTGATGAATGTATCACAAGCCATATCTTGTACGCCTTCATGCGTCTCGTGCATGAATTCGAATAGTTTGTTGACGACAGTCTTGAGGAACTTCCAGTGTGCCTTCAGGAAACGCGGGTACTGTCCCACGATGTACATGATATCAGACGCAACGACGGCTTTGTTGTCTTTGCCACGCTTGATTTCGCAGAGGCCGAGGAGATCCTTGATAACCGTTACCAAAAAACGCTTCTCGGTCTCCTCATCTACAATTGCTTAAGCATGACCAACGGTTGTGGCGAACGAAGTTCACGTACTCATCGCTCCAGAAATGGACCCAATAGCCCAACACAACGTATTCAAGTTCTGCCACGACCACTCTGTACCGTCGACTTGCTTTGCGAGTTTCTCGGTGAGGATATTTTCAGTGTCGGCGACGTCCAAATGAGTGAGATAGACCAAAAGTTCGCGCATCGACTTGTAGAGCACAATAGTGTCCGATTCTTTCATGAACTCGCGAACAATCTCGCCTTCCTCGTTCTCAACAATCAAAACCTGTGGATGTGGTGAGTTTGATCAGAGATGTCACGACGTCAAATGATCCGAACCTCCTCAGGCTTGACCATCTTCTCGATGACGACAAGACGCAAGTTGGAGAGTACGTCGGAATATATATTTTTTCGCAACGATACACCGTTGAGCATATTGTGTGCGCCATTGGTTCCACCGAGGCTGAGACCCATGAGGAGGCCACTGTCGCCAATAGGTAAACTCTGAATCTCGTCGTAGAGTTCAGCAACGAGTTTCAACCAGTATTCCAAGCAGATTTTGAATATCTCGCGCTCGTCGACTTGAGATATCTTCACCATATACAGGTGCGCATTCAGTAAAACGTCCTGGGTTCGCTCGTTCTCGACAGTCCTTAGGTGGCTCTGGAGGAAGTTGCCAAGGAAGAGCGCGAGACTAAGAATGAATTCTTGTCCCGCGTCATTCGAGTGTGCGTACGCCTGTGCGATGTTCGTGTTGGGAGGTACCATCCGGTTGATGGCCGTCATGACCATCTCGAATAAGGAGACGAATTTCGGGTCGTACTCAGGACCAACATTAAGAGCAGCGACTTCGGCGAGGCATTTTAGAGTGAGGTTGCGGAAGTCAGGGGCCTCGAGGAACTGTCCGAAGGAGACTGGTTAGCCGTGGCCCGTAAAACTAGAGACGGGGACTTTACGCGTTGAATGAGAACATCGACGATCGTCGTCTCGAAGATGTAACCCAGAGGGATCCAGTTCAGGAAGCGAAGCAACGTTTCAAGGGTGGCCTTCACCAAAGACGTCTTGGTAGCTTCCTCCAGAATCTCTGCGCAGAGCTTGAATATCTCCGAGAACTCGCCACACATTTGATTCTTCAGATTTTTTATCTTCGTTTGAGTCAACTGCTCGGCTGAATAGTCGAACACTTCTTCTGACAGTAGCCTCAGTATGACCATGTTGTTCTCACACAGAGAAAGATTCGTTTTGCAAGATTCGACGAGTTCAGGGATGAATGTTGGCCAGTTATGCGGCCACTCCTGCTTCAAGATCTGTGGACGTGGCAGTGAGCGCGACGCGACGTCAGAGGATAAACCGACAAACCTGGACCAACGCCAAGTTGAGCTTATTGACATACGTTTTCTCTCGGCGCATAGTTGCTTCGTCCGAGGCAATCTTGACCACAATGCCAACGACGAAGTTACGGACACCTAGATTGGGTTAGGGCGAATTTGAAATTGATGGCGGTGGGCACAGCCAAAAACGCACCCTGTCGCTGCGCCTCTGGGAGTGTTTTCCATCGAGTATTGACCAGTTTCTCTAGTATCTGCAAGCCGATGAACTAAAGATCAAACGGAGGATCAGTCGCGTGTCTCGGCTAGCATTGACAGGGATATGCTGCGCACCTTTGTTTGCGGAAATGATGATCGCTCCATAATGTCGGGTACTCGCGTCCAAGCTTCTGGATTATCTTGGAATTGCGTCAGGACTTGCTGGGCTACTTGTTGCTAAAGACAAGGGGAGATAAGGCCCACGATCAGATTCACCATTGGGACAACGCATGAAACGAATGCGCCAACCTCCTTTCCACCGGATCCAGAGTATAGCGTGGTGACGACGTTGTCCATGAGAGTGATGTCAAACTCTCTGGAGAAATCCAGTAGGGCCTGTCAAGTTGCACGGATCGACTTGAGTATGGAATATAAAATAAACCTAAGCTCATGATAATGTGCTCACCTCCATGGCTGACGAAGGATACTGGAAAGTAAGGCAAGAAGAAAAGAGGTGGATAGAACGGATGAAGGCGAGCAAACTTGCTGTCTAATCGTTGGTATCCGTTGTTCCGGGGCACAGGGCGTGGATTATGTAATATATTCGCACCACATTGTCACAGCACAGCCATGTGCCGCTTATCAATCAATGCACCCCCAAATTACGCGTGACGTCAGACCCTCGTGATAATCACGTGATATAGAGGTCTCCACGCGCCGGCATGATTGGCTTTGTGTTGACCTTGCATTCGATTACAGCTATGAGACAAATGGGTCTTGACTCCCTCCAGGAGGTTATGTACGCGCGGTCTATGCATTCGATGGATCCGATCCAATCTTACCGTCGTTGATTTCTCGCTCAGCGAGAACATACGCAGCATCGCAGAGCTGGTCGAGCCAGAGGACGACTGCAGGGAAATCGCAGCCCTCCACGATCGAATAGACAAGGAGTCGACCGCGCGAAGGCGGGAGCATGAAAAGGCCCACGCAAATCTGAAAGGTATGCATAACACCTCTTCACGCCTGTAGCGCGACGTCCAAAGCTTTACTTGTCATCGATTTCATGCATCTGCAGTTCTTGCACGCGTCCTCGATTCCGCCCGCACATCCTCGACGCGTCCACCCAGCGTGCCTTCCGCAGAACAGCACGCAAAGAACCTCAACCACCTCGACGCCGCACGACTATCCCTCGCCAAGGCACTGAATGACGCAGAGAGCGCCGTCGCGAGCAAGCAGGCAGAGCTCACGCGACTTAAAGAGGAGCTCCGCCAGCTGGAGCAGAGCGATCCGGCCGCGGAGCATGAACTTGATGGGACGCCGTGAGTTGCCGCCGCTGGTTTACTCTGTCACTTGCTGTTAGATTTTTGAACTGACGACGCTTTGCGGCTAAGCCTGCGTTTACAGGTATATCGTGGCCTTGGGATTGAGCCCGTACTCGATGACAGCGGGAATCTTGACCGCATTCTTGTTGGTTGGTAGCATCCTTTACGCATGCCTTTCTATGCGACTAACTGGCCTTTGCTTGCACAGAGAGCACTTCGCATGACATGCATGTAGTGAAGTTTGACACAGGGACTCCCGACGAGGACCTCGTCGAAAAGATTTGGAAGCTTAGTCTATCATGATTTATCTTGGCGCGATGTAATTTAGATATTATATTGCTGGAACCTAATTGGTACGCTCTAGTCCATGTATCACAATGCTAAATGTAAAGGAATTTTGTGAGACGATGCAAAAAATATCATGGACCCCGCATAAAGCACGTGCATACTAAATGTGTGGGTCTCGAATAATTAAATAGATACATCTGAGTGGACTTCTTCGGTCTCGCACTACAGAAATCAGGCTGGCCCTAGAACTTCTAACTTGGGGGACTGGCATGTCCACATCAGCTGCAGTCCTTTACGTCGTGGTCATACACACCTCTGCGTCCGCCCTTAGCGACCAAATATGCCGTTGGTCCTTGACACAAATTTCCCTGATCTTCGCCTCGATCGCGTTCTTCTTGACTCGATGGGCCTTCAGATCAAGATGTAGGGCTTCCACGAGGGCAATCAAACTATTCGTCCCCATGCTGACAACCTTCTCCTTGAGGAAAGGAAGGTGCGCATCAGGAAACGGATTCTTGGGTGTCGTCCGCGAGCGTTTTGACTGTGATTGCTGGCCGTTGATAGAGTTGTGCGGTGCTGCTTCGGACGATGTATTCGAGTTGAGGACGTGAGAGGGCAACGCCGGCACGACGAATGACGACTGAAGCTTCGTCCCGGACGTCGAAGCGGTAGATGCATTTCGGGCATCCACCGGAACCGAGACAAAGGTGAACGGGTCAATGGGATATGGTGTATCTTGGACCAGAGACTGAGTACAACTGCAGAAGATAAACAATAGAACCAACCGTTGAAAAGCTGAATCCGATATTGATTGAACGGTTCATAACCGCATTCGCCAATTGCGTTCTCCCAACATGGGCCCTTGGTGAAGGCCACGAGGGGCACTACGACTTTCCGCTTCTTTGAATTGTTTTCGGTATCCGTCTCCTTCTCTTTTTCCACCTTGCGCTTGGCCTTGGTGCCTTCTGGTATAGGTATAGACGGGAACGGGAACGCGTCCAGTCCTTCGCGTTCCTCGACAGGTGTCGCTGCTTCTTCATCCTCGCCGTCCACAAGCCAGCCATCCAGGTCATCGGATTCCTCCTCGTCATCCCGCTCTTCGTCCGAATCTCCAAGCACGTCGTCCCCACCGCCCTCTTCCTCTTCACCCCATTCCTCACCGCTGTCATATGAATAGTCGATCGCGATATCGTCTCGCGCAAATGGCCGACGCGGTTTGACGAGCCGCGAGCGTTTCGTGAATGTCCCGAAGTAGCCCGGGCGCTCGTCCTCATGGAATATAAGCACCTTTGCCGGTATCCGCGTGCGGTCTTGCAGGTGCGAGACGATTGCACGCACAGTTGAGGTGTCACCGGATACCTCAGCTTCCGAAAGCTGAGACATTAATGAGCGGATGGTATCCGATGAACAAGAACCAGTCGGCAACGATGGACACCCAGACAGTACATGGTGCAAGTATTCTAGGGTCGCCATATTAGTGGACGCCACACCTTGGCGAGGAAGAAAAGGAAACTACCTCTTGCGCTTGCGTTTGGACTAGGCTCGCATACGATCATCTCAACGTCATGATCTCCAGCATCGTCGTCGATGACAATCACATCGGCATCGGCATATTGCCTTCTTTGCTTCGCGTCCTGAATCCAGTTTATAGGCGCTAAGTCTGCGTCCTTCTTGAGCGTAAAGGGCCTGAAAACTCTGTCGAAATCCGACAGCGTCTTCGACGTCGAAGCAATAGGACCCTTGGACGGGGATATGGTGCTAGATGATGCCTTTGACTTCCCGAAGAAATTGGCCATCATTGATCTAGCTTTCTCTTGGGATTCCTTCTCTTTCTTCTCTTTCTCAGCTTTGGCAGCCTTTTTTTCATTCCGCTCTTTCTCCTTGGAGGACAATCAGCCAGAACATTAGTAGATATAGATAAGCCAACCTTTGCTGCCTTTTCGATAGCCTTTCCAGGATCGACAGGCCCCCTTGTACGGCTTTGCTTGTTTGCAATGATCTGATTCTCATCACCACCAGGGTTTGTCGTCCTCTCAGATAGTTGGTCCTCTGATGCACCATCCACAACTGAGGGCACCTCGTTCGACGATGGACAGACTAAGGGCCGAGTCTTAGATGGTGAAGCTGAATGACCTTTCACCCCGAATAACGCGTTCCTTTCGTTAGAAGGAAGGGCGTCGAAGATCGCTTGGATATCCTTCTTGTACTGAACCTAGTGTGAGTTAATGTATAATGGGTTTGTATTGACTCACTCTGATGCGATCGGCCAGTCTGGCATCGACCTTCTCCCGGGACACCTTTGGTAGGAAACCGTGGTACTCCTGTTTTAGTTCCCACCGCCAGACGCACAGTGCGGCAGGTGTCTTTGCGAGAGAAGATTCAATCCCATAGTTGACGCGGGTCGCGAGTATTTTGACGACGTCTTCGATGGCGCTCATAGGGAGAATAGAGGCCGAGTTGTCGAGGTCTTCATCGTCGGGAACCAGCTCTTGCTGTATATGCTTTGACAATGCGTTGATTGTTTTGTCGCTGAAATCATGTTTACGCCAAGTCACATGGGAGTCAGTGCTGCGTACCTCTCTTGAGTGAACTTAGCAACGAGCGGCCAGTAGCTCTCCGGTATTTGGGTTATCAGCGATTCTTGACGTTCTATCCGCAACTCTAGCCATTCTCTGAAACTAACCATTTCTGTGACGCGTCAGATGGAAGACAATCAGTTAAAATCACCGATACTGTGGAGGAGTCATGTACCTTGCATGGTCTCTGTCATCTTCTCGAAAGACATTGGCTTCTGCCTGAATATCGCTTTCCCATTTTTGATTTCTACGTCTGCTGGCTTCGTCTGTCGTTCTGCTGAGAAGCCAGTAGTCTCATAGGCTCCTCGCGGTCGACAATTGCACAAACTCACCAGTGGGTAACGGCGGACCACGAGCGGTGTCTGTTTCTGGGCATGAATTGACGCGCCTATGATGGTATGCACGAAGTTACTCACCTGAATGAGATAGTATCTCTGTCATAGTCGATACAAAACGCGTGAATTGGGAGAGATGCGGAGTCGCGCAGAAGCGGCCGAAGTTTTCAGCCACAAACGCGTATCGCCTTTATTTATTCAGATAAACACGCGTGCGAAAATCGCGACAACGCGTCTCATTAACCACACGACCGCGTCTCGGCACATCTCTCGACAAACATGGCCGCTAATTTCTTCCAAGCGCGAGCACCAACAAAGAAAAAATCAGGCAAGGAGAAGGAGAACGTCTCAAACACAGGTTTGCAACCATGGGTAGAAAAATAGTGAGTACTCACATCTGCTTGCGTACGGGCTGTGCGGACTGAGCACATTCCAAGTCGACCTGCTACCATCGACGACGTATCTTCTCAGGGCCACATCGTTTCAGTGTTGCAAAAAACACTCACATCTACCAACGTGTGATTGCTCAGACGTTTCTATGACGCCTTCTCACTCCGGACAGTAGCTTCCACACATGTTATTTTATGGTCCACCCGGAACAGGGAAAACCTCCACCATTCTCGCCCTTGCACGTCAGCTGTTCGGGTACGCCCCCTAAAAGTATCGCGTATGTTCGTAAGCTTGACCCTTATAAGGCCCGACAACTTCCGAGCACGAGTCCTTGAGCTGAACGCCTCTGACGAGCGTGGAATAAGCATCGTGCGCGAGAAGATCAAGAACTTTGCTCGTCAGACGCCACGCGCAGAAACTGTCGCTTCGGATGGGAAGAAGTACCCATGTCCTCCTTACAAGATCATCATCTTGGATGAAG
This sequence comes from Russula virescens, assembly GCA_003316435.1. Taxonomy (NCBI): domain Eukaryota; kingdom Fungi; phylum Basidiomycota; class Agaricomycetes; order Russulales; family Russulaceae; genus Russula; species Russula virescens. The sequence continues at coordinate 16,425 of QFEY01000313.1, forward strand.
CAGACAGCATGACGCAAGACGCACAAGCAGCCCTGCGGCGAATTATGGAAAACTACGCACGTATAACGCGGTTCTGCTTAGTATGCAACTACGTCACAAGGTACGCCCATCCTTGCTCCATATGTCTTTGTCCAACACTGGCGTTCAGGATCATCGAACCCCTCGCATCTCGTTGCTCAAAGTTTCGTTTCAAGCCTCTCGACACTTCATCAGCTAGAGAGCGTCTTGAACACATTGCGACCGTTGAACAAGTCCCCATAAATGATACTGTCCTTTCCACCCTCATATCTACATCCTCGGGTGACTTGCGACGTGCTATCACGTATCTACAGTCAGCTGCACGTCTCTCTGGTGCAACGGAGCCGCCAACCCCCATTCTTCCCGAGGACATCCAAGAGATAGCGGGCATCGTCCCTGATAACGTTGTGCGAAAGTTCGCACAGGCCCTCGGAATTGACATATCTCTCAGCAAAAACGGAGGTGGAGACGTGGAGATGGGTGATGTTACATCTGAACCCGCTGCCCTCCGTGGTTTCGACCTCATCCGAGGGACAGTCAAATCACTTATTCGAGAGGGCTATTCTGCATCCCAAATATTGTCTCAGGTTTGTTTTCTTGTTTCCCCATTCCCTCGTCGTTGGCTTAGAGGCGTGTTCCACAGCTCCACGATATCATCGTCGAGCATCAGACGTTAACAGGGCGCCAAAAATCCACCTGTGCGCTCATCATGGCGGAGGCGGATAAGGCTTTGTGTGACGGCGCAGATGAGGAGCTCTGGGTTCTTGAGGTGGCATTGCGGGTACATAAAGCTGTCACATCCTAGATAACACGATAACACTGCTCGAGGGACAATATGTATGCTTTGGCATGATATCACGAGAGATGTTTGACTACCGAGGTAGTGTCGCAAAACACAGCGGATATGGTATGATCAATTCTTTGGCGGGTCCGCCCAGATTGGTTTTGCGGACTCTGGGTCGAGCTAAGGGCCATTCAAAATAACAAAAATGTGTGATGGGAACCCGAATGAAGCATGAAGCCTACCTGCGCGTTCTGTTGTTGCCTCGTACCCTCTTCGCGTGCCAACCTTGCCTGTCGGTTCTCATCAACCTTTCTCCTCAGATCAGGTGCCATAGCCTGGTATGTGGTGTTACTAAAGGACATCCCAAGGAAAGCGTCAAGCTCACATTATATGTTTCTTCGGGAGTGGGCACCGTCGCTATTTGAACATCGAATGGCTCCAATGAATGTGTTTCATAGCATTACTGGTAACTTCAGCTTACCACGCAACAGAACATAGCCTAAACCCATAACTTCCGAAAGGACCACGCAATAAAATATGAGTTGATGTCTACGGGAGCCAGACAGAGAAATGAGGTGCATACTTCCCGCACTGACGACCGTCAATCGTAACCAGGGCATCTTTCCAGACATTTTCAAGTTTGTTTGACTCCCACTGCGTACTCAACGCCGACAAGACAAATGCTGGAAAGAAATGTCAATGACGTAATCCGAAGCAGTTGATAACGTAGGCGTCTCTATTACGTAATCCCGTACTTTCGTGTTGGGCTGGTCGATCATGCCTCGCAGTAGCAAGCGGAAGCGCGTCTCACGCATACCACAGGCCGATATCCCGGACGAAGATATCGACGTGGTCTCTGCACACGAAGATGACGGAGAGCCAGAGCTAGATGCCGAAGAGCCCCAGCTCCAGAATGAGACGCGCGATGCTGACCATCGGTTCGAGGTCGAAGCGGAGGTATGGGATTCGTTCAGGGAAGAATTCCACGAAGGTACGTCGCCCACTCGGTCCCTCTCTCGACGACAAAGGGCACGCGACTGACTGCGTTGACAGCGGTGGAACAGCTCCCATTGTACCTGCACCGTTCGTACTCGTTACTAGGCGAACTGGACGAACAGGTTACAGGTAAAGCGCGCGCCGACGCGTATCTCGAAATTGGCTCGGACGGTCTGCTGACGCCTTGGGCGACATTCTCTTCTGCCTTTAGGGAATTACAACCACATATACCCAACGTTGCAGAAATACATCCAACTTCGTCGCGTGTTGGCTGGCCAAGGCCGACAAGGACAAGACTCGAACGCCGCCGCGAATGGCGTTGTGAAAGAGCAAAGTCCGAGTCCCCCACTCGAGTCAGAGCTCAAGTCGGCCATTGACACCGCTGGGGACTCCAAGTCATCTCGCGGATCTCCAGAAACTCATACCGGTGAGCACTCTACGCTTTTGCTATTCTCCGAGACGCCGTCCCGTCTAATTCATCCTGTGCCACGCGTCGCACACACACGCAGAAGCAGCGCCACGCACCAGCCGCGAGCTCCTGCGACATCTAGGTTGGTTGATGGAGGAGGTCGTACGCGGATCTCAAGAAAAGGTCGGCCTCGCTCAAGCAGCCTACGACTCTGTACGTGACATTTCCTTTCAAGTTCCTTCACTTTCTTTCCCTTTCTTCAACTTTTCCTCTCCCCTCTCCAAAGATCGACAGACACATCCGCCTCCTCGACCAATCCATCCGCGAACAAGAAATGTCCATCTCCTTCGGGCTCCGACAAGGCACGCACCCGTCCCTCCTCCCCGACCTCGCCGCGCCCTCGCGCTGGTCCCGCGCCGCGCGCGTCACGCACAGCCCAATACCATCGGGCCTCAGCGACGGCGAAGACGTCAATAACAACAACGACATCTCTGCGCCGCCGCCGGTGATCAGCGCCGGCAGCGAAGTCACCATCGGTATGGCGACGGGGAGCACCGACGCGTCCGTGCACGCATCCTCCTCCGCGGCCAAGAAGAGCAAAAAGGGAAAGAAGAGGAAAACGGATAAGGCAGCGGTGTCGGAGGCCGCGGCTGTCGTGGGGGCCACGCCGTCCTCGTCGCGCAGCTTGAAGCTCAAGGTGCCGCCGTTGAACTCTGTGATCCAAGGCGATGCGGCAGCCGATCCCAACGAGCCAAAGTATTGCTATTGCAACCGGGTCTCATTTGGCAATGTAAGGCTGTTCCTTATTCTATATGCTTTATGTACCGTTATTAACCCGGTTCATTCCCTTCAGATGGTAGCCTGCGACTACCCTCAATGCATGCGCGAATGGGTAAGGACTCCCCTTAGTAAGGCACCTCCTTTCGTACTCACGACATGCCCCCTCTCCACAGTTCCACCTCGACTGCGTTGGTCTGACGGAGCTGCCGCAATCTCGGACCTGGTACTGCCAGGATTGCGAGCCGCTTGTACGGAAAGGTGACCCTTCGGGTCCAAGGAGGAGAGGGCGATAAAATATATGTAAATCCTGAATTTCTTGCGTTCTGACATACAGTACACCATCGACTCTGATTACATCGCTCTTGTAAAACCTACTAAATGTGCACTGCTTACACCGTTCATAATGAGAAACTCCTTGTCAGGAGCAATAGAATAGGGCCCGAAAATGAAACAACAAATCAAACGGATGAGACCTGCATCCCTAAATTCTTGGCTATCGTCTCCATGTATGCGGCTGTCATAACGTATGCCAAGACTCAGCCACTATGGTTAAGTTTCGAAACTCGTCTGCTTACATGTCCGATTGCGAAGTGCCCAGTACTCAGCGAGTAATTCGCCGAGCTCCGCTTCGTTGCGTTTGAGATGATCGGCCATCTGGGAACGGGTTAACGCCGCGCTGTATTGCGGGATGAGGCAAATCACGACTGACTTTACGCTCTATGGCATCCGCCTCCGCGCGGAGCTCCTCGTTATGTTTATCGTTGTCTCTCCTTTCGATGGCCATGTTTTCATATTCTTTCTCGAGCCGCTCGATCGCTTGTCGGCTTGCCACGCGCTTGTCTTCTATGTGTTGTTGGGCACGTTCGATCTTCTCCCGCGCGTTTGCCAGCTGTTTCGCCATGTGCTGAACATACGGATGATCCACGTGTGGTGAGTACGTCGTGGGTGTGGGAACGAGTTAGGGGATGCTGACCTCTGCCCTAAGTAAGCTTCCCTTCCGCTCGTTCTTTTGCTTCTCGTGACTATCGCGACTGTCGACCAGCGCCTTCTCTGTAAGTACCAAGGCGTGTGCTTCCTTTTCAAGAACCTGCAGCTGCTCGATACTCGCGCGGAAATCCTAACCAGGGGGGTTCAAATCACAAAGAGATAATCTCCCAGGCAAAATTACACCACCTTCTCGATATTCAACAGGGCTGCGACCTTGGCTTGCAGTTCATCGATAGTAACTTGTCGTGTTGCGTACATCCTCTTATCTTCATTTGCGGTGCTGCCCATCGCTGTTATTGTCCGCCGGATTCGTTCCGGTGACTGCACTACCCGTGCGCGAACGCGGGCTACACCGTCTGTGGCAAGTGCTGCATCGGCACAAATCCCTTCCTAGGTTGGTTGAGCACTTCTGTGCCAGGGAAATTATGAACATCGTATCAGACCTTTTTTTGCACCAAAGCTGATTTCTCGGCCTTCAGAGACTCTATATCCTTCAGCAGTCTGGTCTGCGTCTCTTTGTATGCGATGAGTTGGGAAGTGATGGACGCGTTTTCTTGTCGTATCTCATCTAGTTTGGGCTCATCTTCTGCTCGCTTTGCCCTGCCAGATCGCCTTAGGGAAGGTGGACGGAGAAGTAATCAGGAAACGCACTTGAGTTGTCTCAATTGTGCTTCTAGTCTAGCCCGTTCGCGAGATACGTCCTCACGCTCCTGAATCAAGTCTGCCGCCTTCCCGCGAAGCTTTGCGACGAACGGCATGTTCTGTTCGGAGAACTTGACAAAGTTGATGAGGGCGGATAGAATAAGGCGCGTTCGCTCTGACGTGGGGGTAAAGATATCTTTGCTGCTAAAATCCGGAACTTTGGCGGATTCAGCGAGACGTATTCTGCATGTACTCAGATATTTGAGGGAGCAACGTGAGACGTGTAGACGTACATGTGGTAGACAAGGAGGTTAGTGCTAATGGCTGGTCCATATGTGTCCTGCGATAAAATCAGCCGATGTCAAAGAAACTGCTCGAAGGCTAGGCACCATGCTGGGCTCATCTAGAGAGGAAAGGGCGGACTGAACGGGTTCTTGAAGAGAGTCCTCGTTTAGGCCGACAACTTGCTGCAAACACGCACAGTAGACGCTCAGTACGAATTCTTGTGTTGGTTTGACAAGCTGATGATGGGTAATTGAGAGGCCCCAACCATCGAGTGAGTCCATGATCTCTGCATTTCCCATGTTGGGATACCAGTACTGCTTTGAGTTCTTGTCTGACTGATTCATGGTGAACGAGACGGGTGAAGCGGCGTATGGGCACGTGACCGTGAATTGCCTTGCGGACGCGTCGAACTAAAAGAGAAAATGAGCTGCCTAAGTTATTGGCCGAATACGTTATCGATACAGCCACTAGCGGGACACCGTCCGTCGCTTACATGGCCCATTGAATCTTGCCACCTCCCATGTCGCAACCGAGGAATAACCTCGATGCTTTACAGCGCCAGATCCCTCTGCCGCAAAAATCCTCGTATTTTGCGGCTCCTCAAGGCCCCAAGGTAGGATCCGATCTACCTTTTGTATCCGTATCGCCGTCAGACTCAACCATGCCACGACCCATAAGCCTAATAAATTCAAACCTGCGATTCGGAAGGCCGGCAACGATTCCGGTGCGGCGAATAATCTCTTGTACTTTCACCATTGATTCATCTCATTCCGTGACGTATAGCGGCTATCGCCCAGAGTGGCATCCCCCAGCTTCCCTCGTTTTCCACTCCTGGATATGGCAGGCAAAAGCCCCGTCCACCTGCTTTCTCGTCTTTGCACGCCGATTCAAGCAACGAGACCATTGACATAAGCCCATCGAACACGACTTCTCCCACGTCGACTTCCTCAATCCCCAATAAGCGATCGAGTTCCGACTTGGCTCCTGTGCTTCCTAATTCACCCAAGCGCCCCAGGATTACGCCCTCCTGCTCAGACAAGGAAAGCGCGTACTCAGCACTCTTAAAAGGGAAAGGAAGGGAGGTGCAAACGCCACCCCCGTCGCAATACCGCACGTTCAACATGCTGGGTTCCTTGACTGAAACTGCACCTTCAACCTCGGCACATCTCCGGCCCATGCGGGCACCCAGGCGTGCTGGTATTTCTTCGCGATCGTTCGTCTATAACCATAAAGTTCACACGGACCTACAAGACGTAATTTTTGTGCTGTCTTAGTCTGTCTATGCTAATTAGGAATATTAGAAAACGTCTGAGGAGCTCGATGTTCTGTACAGTATCAATAACAAGCACTTCGATCAGGTCCGGCGAGACCGTGATCAATTTCGTATGCGTAAGGCCTCCAACTGTGACCTATACATCTTAGAAGGGCTGTTGTACGCATTTCTTTCCCTACCTATTGAATTGATCCTAATGCTCTGTGGATGGCAAGGGACCTTTTACAAGATCGCATTCTAGCGATCGCCGATGCAATTGGCGCATGTAGAAGCGACGTGGAAGCTCCGTCGACCCTTTGCGAGCCGGGTGCAGAATATGCCCTATCGGACGCCTCTACAACTCGCACGCACTCCTATGACTCAATTTATGCTCGTGAGACACCTATGCACGAGACCCAGGTGATCAATGAAGAGTTTGGCGAGGACGGCGCATGCATATCCAGTGCCAGTCGTGGTTCCACAACCGTTACTGATATGCTCGACAATGACTCCGGAGCCAACGTGACTCTTGATCCTCGCGCGCAAGCCACCACAAACACTATCCCATCACCTAGTGCATTCTCTTCAGGTGACGTGGAGGTAAATGACCTAACACCTACAACTCTCGACTCTCGATCATCGCGCTGTCCCGCTTTCCCCGCTGCTGATGAATTCAATCACCGGCGAGAGGTGGATCATGGGCCAGCTAGCGACGATGAACTCTGGGATTCTGTGGGTGGCATCGAAGACGACGGTGTCTATGCAGTCTCCCCAGAAGCCAACCAGCCAACCCCATGGTTCTCGGCCGTAGCTTCATTGCGTCCTCCCCCGGCTGAAACACCGTCTGAAGTAACCCTCAAAAATAGCTGTTATTACCAAGAAGTCGTAGAAAAACTCAGAAGTGTTTTCCACTTGAAGACATTCCGGAAAAACCAGCTGGCAGCCATCATATCTACGCTTGAGGGTCGCGACACCCTCGTGTTGATGCCAACTGGTGGTGGCAAAAGCTTATGCTACCAGCTACCTGCAGTTTGCAGCGGCGGTAAAACGCGTGGAGTAACAATAGTCTTCTCACCTTTGAAGGCCCTCATGTTGGATCAAGTCGAGACACTTCGCTCCCGTAACATTGATGTCATGATGCTGACCGCTGCGGAAGATCAGGATGGAAACACTATGCATGAACTTCAGTCCGCTTCGAAGAAGCCGAGCATCGTCTACATAACCCCTGAGAAGTTGGACAGCAGCGACAGGATGAAGGCCATACTGAGGGGCCTCCGCGAAACGGGGCAACTTGCTCGGTTTGTTATTGACGAAGCGCATCTCATCAATACTTGGGGGCGTAACTTTCGAGCTAAGGGAGTAAGTTGCTAACCTTGAACACCCGCCACCTGCTAAAGCAATCTTAGTATGCCGCACTTTTTAGTATTCGGAAGGACTACCCAGGCATTCCCATCGTCGCGCTCACTGCTACCGCGACTTCTGAGACATTGCAGGACATTGTCAATGTCCTTGAATTGAGAAATTACGTGCTTCTCTCACAGTCCTTCAATCGCCCCAACTTGCGGTACAAGGTTATAACCAAGAAATCCAAGACAAAAGATTTAGAAGATGACATAGTTCAATTTATCAACGAGAAGCATCCAAACGAGACCGGGATAATCTATTGCATCTCCCGTGCAAAAACCGAGGAGATTGCAATGAGACTACGTGATAAAGGTCTCAGGATCAGGCATTTTCACGCCCTGCTCTCTGAGGCAGACAAAAGGCGGGTTCAACAGCAGTGGCAAAGCGATGAATGCAAGATCATCGTCGCTACTATCGCATTTGGGATGGGTATCGATAAAGCAAATGGTAAAGCCGCCTATTGGGGATTCTATGCCACTCAGTTAACCTTCCCAATAGTACGCTTTGTCATACATTATGACGTACCCGCAAGCATCGACGAGTATGTCGAGTTCCTTAGTTATGAGTTTAGCTGACTTGAGCATATGATTAGGTACTGTCAGGAGACGGGTCGCGCAGGTCGTGACGGGAAAGTTGCTGATTGTATCCTTTGTAAGACAGTCTTATTGACCGTCCAGATAATCGTCACTGAGCCCATTTTACTTACCAGACTACAGCTTCTTTGACGCTTGCAAAAGGTTCTCCCAAATCAACAAGGACCTAGAGAGTGATGAGTTCCAAAAGGATCGCAAGAGGCAGGCCGTCCATGATGTCGTCCAGTTTTGCCTTAATGAGGTTGATTGCCGGCGTAAGCTGATGTTGAATCACTTTACCGAAGAGTTCGACCCCGCGTCTTGCAAACATATGTGCGACAACTGCGCCTCACCGGACGGACGCGAAGATATCGATCTGTCAACACCCGCCGTTCAGTTTGTAAAGATGATGCAAGAACTGGAGGGCAAGCATATGAAGATCACTGCGGCCCAAAGCATTCACGCTTTTCGTGGCACGTCGAAGCAGGACATGGCGAAGAAGAGGTTCAACACCGTTGGGCATTTCGGAAAGGGTTCTAGCATCTCCGCCGTACAAGTGAAACGCTTATGCGATCATATGATCGGCCGTCGGATACTTATCCCAGAGATCGAAGACGGGGATTACGCGCCAATCACGTATATCTATGTAATTGCATTACATTTGACATTCGTTCTCTTGCAACGGCTGACAAGGGACCCATTATAGCTCGGACCCAAGGCGAATGAGTTCCTTGCGAATCCATCCTTCATATTGTCAATTCGCTCCGGAAAGGGTGCCGTCGACGCTCCGAAGCTCAAGATGGCTACGGAGTACCGAATCCCTCCAGTAGGGATTTCGGTCAGGAAGAAGCGACGACAGGTCGAAATGCCCGATGATGCTATCGGGCCATTCTCACCCGGCGGTATTGACCCCAACTTTGATGACATAGAGCCAGAGCCAGAGCCGGCATCTGGAGAGTCATCCATCCCTCCTCTTTTACAAGCGCGGAGGCTCAGGGCGGACCCAAGCATTGAAGTCATCGAAAATCACGTTACAGGCGCCTCGGACCCCACACAATGCTACAGTGCGCTTTGTGCGTTGCGCGCTCAGGTTCGTTGGCATTTTTTACATCCTCCGCTTTTTCTGCATACGGTCGGGCTCATGCTTCCGTCTATCGCAGCTCGCGAAGAACTTCGACGTTGACGAACAGGAGATCCTCTCCGACGAAACCTTGCAAGTCCTGAGCTGTACGCTGCCCAATGGTCTGTAACCCGTAGTCTTTGCTTTTCATCTCCATCTCCTTTTCCGACACTGAGGCGGCTGTCACCTACAGATGTTGTCTCGTTCAAGCAAGCCCTTGAGTGGGTGATACCAGAAACCGAGGATGTCCAGGAGAAATGGGACGCCTTTGGGGGACCATTTCTGGATATCACGTCGAAGCTTGCGATACGCGCGCGGTAGGCAATTATGACCCCCCACCCCCTTTGTTTGCAGGGGAGCTTAGATCTCTGATCTTTCTTGGCTGAAACCCAGCGCCGAGTCGAACCTCGCCACCTTCTCGCCTGCTGAGATGCACAAACTTTTTGATTATTGCGGTGCATCCAGCAGCAAGTCGCTCGGAGGGTGATAGAATGAGCGGAAGATGCCGGAGGAATACAACCCATGACTAACTACTCTATGCAATATATACACTTCAAGACATTGCATTTAATATGACCTCCCTGTCTATATAAATCTTGTGTACTTTATCGTCATATATACATATACACCACACGGCCAGAATACTATCATTTGTTGTTGTTGAAAGCACCTGCTGGTTACATAAGCTCCAATAGCTGGAGACCACAGTCCATATCAAGGATGGGCTCAAGCGAACTTAGCGAAGTGAATTGCTGAGACATAGTAGTAATCTATGAGGAAACGCTAGAGTGGTGATCAACATGAATTCTAAGTATGCAGCCTGGCATAGCCTTCCCATAGGGATGACTAGCATCACACAGAAA